>ML807577.1:0-10312 GCA_009831015.1 Picea engelmannii
AATCTTGTATCATGGTTTGCAATGGCAATACATGAACAACTACTAGCATGAACTTTTCCCATATGCAAAATTCCCTCTGTTTTCATGGCAGAACATTGCAGAAGACAATAAGGGACATCTACCATGGATCATTCTGAAGCTCACTGACTGCCACCCAGGAGTGAGTCATTATCCAAGACAGGGAGGGTAAGTTCCTCTTCTTATCTATTAATTGGGTTTTAGTGATTAAGCCATAGTTTTCCATCCACTTATCCACAATGAACCAGCTTACTTGAATACGAACCTATTATTGTCACTTCTCAATCTTGTATCATGGTTTGCAATGGCAATACATGCACAACTACTAGTATGAACTTTTCCCATATGCAAAATTTCCTCTGTTTTCATGGCAGAACATTACAGAAGACAATAAGGGACATCTACCATGGATCATTCTGAGGCTCACTGACTGCCACCCAGGAGTGGGTCATTATCCAAGACAGCGAGGGTAAGTTCCACTTCTTATCTATTAATTGTGTTTTAGTGATTAAGCCATAGTTTTCCATCCACTTATCCACAATGGATGGAAAACTATGGCTTAATCACTAAAACACAAACCTATTATTGTCACCTTTCAATCTTGTATCATGGTTTTCAATGGCAGTACATGCACAACTACTAGTATGAACTTTTCCCATATGCAAAATTACCTCTGTTTTCATGGCAGAACATTGCAGAAGACAATAAGGGACATCTACCATGGATCATTCTGAAGCTCCATGGCATATTTACTTGAAAAGATTCATCATGGCATCCCTTCAATCATTGTTCATCTATCCATCTCTCTAGTTCAGACCTATCTAGCTGCCAATCAGCATTAAAGTGTAAAGATCCTATCAAAACAGAAGGTCTTTGTGCTCTCTTCCTGCATCTCATTCTAGTATTCACCACATTTTCCATAGAAATTTATTGTATTTCACCTCCAATTATCTGGTAATTTATATGATTCCTTCATACTTTGTCAGTAATTTAGTAGCCTCTTGATCCCATTAAAAATCTGGAGCATCAAATAAGCCTTACTGAGGAGCCTGTGAATCACCTATACTATACAGTGCTCAATGCATCTCCTAAAGTGTAATTACTGCCCTGTGGTTTCCTTTAGAGATAGGTTCAGCTTGGCCATCTGGATGAAGACTAAGACTCTGATGACCTCAATAACTTTTTCCAAATGTCATCTAATTTAATTTTAACAGTTTCACGTCATCCAATCAGGTTGGAACATATTTGACTACTTTAAGAATAAGTCTCTAGTACTGTCCCACCAAAGTAAGTTTCTTGTTTTTCTTGAAACTGATGCATTTTACCCATCAATGTGTCTCTGCAAGAAGTGGCACATAAAGGAAGTGAACTGCTGCAATGTGGTTTATAAAGAGTCTTCCTAATTTGAGATAAAGTCCAAGACTAGCTCCACAATGACTGATAATGCAAAATCACTGACGGCATTCTTTTACTTAATTTCCATCCATTGTCATGACGATTATAAAACTTAGAAGCGGGCCATGTTTCTAAACTGAAAACAAATAAGGCCTAATCTTCTAAGGGGCTTTTTACAGCTTCATCACTGGACTTTGTATGTTGTAAACCAATGGAAACTGGGGAAAACAATATGCACTTAGAGTGTAATGTGCATTGTGCGTTCTGGTTTGGAAGGAGTGTCCAAGGTTTTCTGATATCCATTCATAATTATGATTAGGGGTCAAGTAGTTGTTGCACTGAGAGGCATTCTACAACCCAGTTTGGGGGAGACATTGTCGCGTTATGTTACATAATGTAATGTTACATTAAAAAATTAAAAAAAATACAAGTCGGGTCAATTACAAAATAAGAGATGTAGAAGAGAGGTACTTTATTACTCTCTTATACAGATAATAAATTGGATGGTGAGCTATGGGCCTTTCGATCTCTTCAAAGTACATAAAAAGTAACCAACGAGTGAAAAATGGTGACCCCACAATTGCATTACATGATCGTAAACTTTATCCTGTATTGGCAGGATATGTGCAAATCATTTACCCAAAATAATGTATAGCACATCGTTGGCAGCAGATTGACAAGCAAATTTGAATCAGTGGAATTTAGTATTGCAGGTCAGGACATCTCATCCACCTTATCCTTGCAGCAGGAATGGCCCATATGGGCAGCGACCTTCCTACCATGCTTCCTTAAGATTTACTGGTGTTGATTAAATATTGTTTGAAATCCTGTAACCACGAATTACAACTTTCACGAAGAGCCTAGGATGTCCTCCATTTACTCCTCCATACTTCATAACAACATTGAGTTTATTGCCACATGGGCCGCTATAAAGAAAAACACAGGCAGAAGTCAATATCAATGGTTGGGAACCATCATTTCTTTAGTGCATCACAGGTTGGACTTGTTCAAAGAATAGTGGATTTCTTTTTCTGAATATATCGTTATACACCATTCTATATTCATCAACAACAGTTGCAACAAATACAAATTCAACTGCAAAAATGATGTTGTAGACTTTAAACCAGCCTAGATCCATCTTAACCCCCAGATCTATCGAGCACTGAGAGGGATCAAATCTCTCGAGGTGCAAACCTTTCCTCAAGTTTTGCACTCTAAAAGAGTTTTGCACCTTGGGAGATTTGATCCCTCTCGGCACTCGATAGATCCAGGGTTACAATGGATCTAGGCTGTTTTATTCAAATGTTAAATGTTGGTTTGGATTTTCTAATCAGTTCCACTTGATTTTGGTCCATTTAGGCATTTGGCCCCTTGTTAGCCTAGACATAACTCGGCCACAATTAATTTTTTTGTGAAATACAAAACATATAGATATCTACTGCAAAAATTGTAGAGGCCCCCTGGAAGCTTTTGCTGAATTAATTTGAATCTCTCTGATTCTATCAAACAGAAACAGGAGAGAAAGAGGCTTGTCCCAACTTGAAGATAACAACATTTCAAATCTTGAGGCTGGTCCCAACTTGAGATATAATTTGTCATCCAGGCCATGTTGCTTCTAATGTAGTTTATATTAGATCCTTTTATTTTATTTTCTTGTTATTTTCTATGTATTAATAGCATAAATAGCTTTATGATGTCATCAACTTATGTAATAACTAATATGAATATGACTGAGGTATGACAGCATTATTGTGAAGTCCTGTCATTGCTACTTGTTAGGTAAGGATTTCTGTTTTATCAGTCTATTCAGAAGCACATTAGCAGTTGTCTTGTGGATTGGCAGTTCAAATTTCATTGGGTCACTGCTCCGTAGCCAGTTGCATTGCTGAGTGAGGTCTCTGGCTAGATCTAATTACATATATACAAATTAAAGAGTTAAAATGGTATCACAAACAGGTGAGTTTGCAACAGTATTTATTTGTAAAAGATCTCATATAACAGATGCATGATAATGTGTGCGGCAAGTTTGCTGCTATAAATAGAATGATTGTATGATTCGTTCATGACTCTATGATTGAGTACAACCATAGTAAAATAACTATTTATATTGTTATTATGGTATTGTTAGTTACATAAGAAGCCATCCCCCTTTTGAACTGCAACAACCTTGACATAGCACAAGACTGGTTCCTAAAAGTATTTTGTTGTCAATGAGGCAGTGTACTTCAGTAGTTCTTGGGGCATAGAAGGGACAACACTTCAAAGACAAAATTGAAACACATTATGTAGAGCTTTGTTTCAGTGGAGGAATATTTTCCTCTCTCTGAGGCAGTAAAATCATTTTCTACACTGCAAGATTTAATCCCTTGGAGACTCAGTGACTATCACTAGACTTGAAGGCTATGAATTTTGTATCTAGATTCATATTAAAGGTACCAAGAGTTTTCAGCACTGGCTACCAAGCATGATACCGACATCACTAATGGGCATAGCAAAGAATGAAGATTTCAGCTTGCAATTACTCATCGTCAAGGAGATTTTGTGGTGTTTCCAGAGAATGACGCAAAAGTTCCATTGCCAACTCTGGCTTGGAACTATTTCACTGGTCAAACCAATACATTCAGGTCCTGTGCTATTGTGTATATCCATGAAGTTGTGTACTACACTCCATCAACATAGTGATGGATGTTCTTTGACTTTTCCACAAAATATTAGGGTATCCTCATCATGGTCAGCTGTTAAGGCATGGTCTGAAATCTTGGGAGGTGTATCATCTTTGTCTTATGTGACAGTTACTTCAATAACAGTGTCATTACTGTCTACACTATGTGTTCTCTTCACTAGCTGACAGTTGTACTCCCTCGACTGTCTTCGATATTTGGCCTAGCAGATTTTTTTCACAATAGTATAACTTCTTAGGTTTACAGACATGTCCTGCTTCATTTTTATCATGACACATATGGCATTGCTTTGGAGTATTCTGGTGGCTTGGATTGAACAGGGCACAGAATTGCTGGAAGATATAGGGCTAGCAGATCCATATCCAAATATGCATAAGCCTTGGAACTTAAATTCGGCCATTCTAGCTTTTTGAACAGCTTCTTCAATATTAGGAAATATTCAGCAGGCATAGCTATCACTTATTTCTGGTCTAGCGACAACTTGGAACAGTTGTGACAATAACCCAGCTTCAAATCCTAGTGGGCATCCCCTCCACTGCGTGGGGTTTGTCAGATGTGGCTATTACTAGATGTTGCCTCAGTGCCTTCTTGGGCCTTGTGCCATTGGCAGTTGTAACCTTGGGCATTTGGTTTTCATTCCGCCCTTGTTAAAAGGGACAATTATATTGGTTCCATACTTGTCTGTATCTGTGTGAGCGGTGTTGGTCAAAATTAATGTAATCTGAGTTGACTTAGTACCAGCAACCTCATCTTCGATAATAAAAATGATGAAGGATGGGGCTGCATTGTTTCCGGGTTTTCAGTCCATTGGGCCGTTTCCCTTTATGTGTGTGTGTGTTTCCTGTAACTTCTTTGATTGGTATATCATGGACCTTAGTTTCCAGGATTTCCCATTCCAGGATCTGTGCCCTTGAACAGGACACAGATTTGCTAGAAGATATAGGGCTAGCAGATCCAAATATGCCTAAGCCTTAGAACATAAATTCAGCCATTCTACCTTTTTTAATAGCTTCTTCAGTATTAGAGAATATTGAGTAGGCACAGCTATCACTTATTTCTGGTCTAGCAACAACTTGGAGCAGTTGTTGTGAGTCGTGACAATAACCCAGCTTCAAAACTTGGCAGGCATGCTCCTTCCCCACGTGGGGTTTTCCAATTGTGGCTGTTACTATATGTTGCCTTGGTACCTTCTTCGGCTTTGTGCCATTTATTGAATTAACCTCAGGCAGTTGGTTTTCATTCCACCCTTGAAAAAGGGATGATTATGTTGGTTGTGTACTTGTCCGTATCATTGTGAGCAGTGTTGGCCAAAATTAATGTAACCTGAGCTGGCTTAGTACCAGCAACCTCATCTTCGCTAATAAAAATGCTAAAGGATGTGGCCTGGGTTTTCTGTCCATTGGGCTGTTTCCCTTTATATATAAATATATATGTCTCCTGTAACTTCTTGATTGGGATATCATGGAACTTAGTTTCCAGGATTTCCCATTATTGAGTGTAATTTTCAACGATGTCTTGACAAAGCAGTCTTCCTCCATGTCCTGAAATATTTTGAAGAAATCCATTGTAAACATCTGCCAAATTCCTGAAAAGCCTTTGGTGCAAGAACTTGGAAGACTGCAATATATACCAATCATAAATAGAAGGCACTACTTATGATGTATTTCTCTATGAACTGTCACCCAAACATCATTCTCCTCCATCAAGGCATCACACCTCACCTTCTCAAAACAACTGGAAGTCTCACAAATGGAAGTAGCCAATTGAATATGGTTAGCAGAATATCTCCTAGGAGGTACTCATCAAAGATCTAGACAATAGTACATGCTCCTGTGCATCATGCAATGTCTGAGTAAGCCATCTTATCTTTCTGCAGACTGAAGTAGAGAGTAAAGGCATAGCCTTCCTTAAGCTTTCTTTGCCCACACCTGGATCTAACTTTTCTCTTACCTTTGAATCAAAAACTAAAACAACAACCTCCTCACTCCCTTCAATCGTTGAAGGAGATACCTGTGATCTAGAGGACCACACATCCTCATTAAACTTCACATCTTGGCTCACCACAATCTTCTATTGTGTTGAAATGTAGATCTTATAAGCTTAAGAAGTCTCATTGTATTCAACAGAACAATATACTATCATAGCATCTTGAAACTTCCCTCTACTAGGGGCTTGACCACCCATGAATCTAAAGGAATATAACCCTTGACCATCAACAACCTACCAAACTCCAAAATCCTTCATATCAACTTCATAGGACAAAACCTTAAGACACCACATCATGAGCTATTCAGGACTCCCTACAAATATGATCACATCTCTATACAAGACCAAGACAAGTGGATCAAATCTATCAAAATCACAAGGATAAAAGTCTACACAAATCTCATCCATTATAAAATACTAAGCTCGTAATGCAAACGACAACCAACACTGGGCCTCCAACAACCTATAAACATGGGTATCTCGCCCATGCACCTCAAAACCTCCTAGAACATAACCTAAACCATGAACAATGTCAACTCTTTCTTTCCAAGAGAATCCTCTGATAACTAGAGCAAGAATCTCATCAAAATTAACCCCCTCTTTTTGAGAAGATTCAACAACCCTATCTCGATACTCTTTAATACTCCCATCGATTGAAAGCTTGGAATCATCATAGATTCAAAAATAGGTTTTGAACCTATCTCCATGGCATCCTGCCAGACATGCTTTGCATATGCCTCCTCAAAACCAAAATGCTCACCCAACTTCCCACTAGCATGTACAAGTGTTAGAAGATCAACAAGCAACTTGGAAAGACCACCATCTCGCACACCACTAGCCAAAGTCCTTGGACTTGCAAGATGACAATCATTGATAGTGCATTGCTATTTTTCAAATGCAGCTCTACACTGAAGATTTGTCATACAAGAAACTAAAAGACGATTTTTCTTCAAACCAAGAACAAACAAAACATCATTCAATTCAAGAACATCACCTGATGGCATTCAAAAGGAAATGCTTTCACAGGATAAGTTGCATCATCACCCAACTCCACTCTCATTCCTCCCTCTTACACTTGAAGCCCGTTGAAGAGTTTCTTGTCATAAGTTGTATGTCTCGATGCCCCACTGTCCTCATACCATCCAACCATTAGACCCAGTGTTGGAATATAAACAAGAGACCATGAAGAATGCGGTCTCAAGCTATATGATGATAAATTATCCACTCCTATTGCAATACCTACACTCCCTGCAAGTTGTTTCTATCGCTTGGCCTTCCCTTTCTTCTTCTCTAGACATTGGCTGGCATAATGTCCCATTTGGTGACACCTGAACTATTTCACATGACTTAAATTGTTTCTTTTGTTTGGCCTTCCCTTTCTTCTTCTCCAAACATTGGTTGGCATAATGTCCCATTTGGTGACACCTGAACCATTTCACATTACTCAAATATTTCTTACCTTGGCTTGAATCTTCCTTCTTACCCTTCTTGTGTCCTTTCTTGTTTCCCTTCTTCATCCTCCCGATGAGGGCTAGGTCTTCTACTTCTTTTTGCTTTGTTGAACAAGATTCTAACCTTATATCTTCCTCCACAAAGTCATCCCAAATCTTATGTTAAATAGGAAAATCTCACAAGCACAAACACCTTGGACAAAGGATTTCCAAGATGAAGAAAACACATTCAAGGCAATGGGCACCAACACTGCATCCTCCACTTTTGTCCCTATGGCAGCCAACTGATCTTTTAACTCTACGATCCTGACTAGATGCTCACCACTATATCTATGTTACTCATGCAGATGCTTGAAAGCTTGTTTCTCAAGAGCATCTTCCTAGAGACACTTGCATTCTGGTATGATGCAACCAAAGCATCATACATCTCCTTATCATTACTCTTTGCAATGTGGTTGATCAAAGGATCCTTCACCAAATCAAGAATGATTCTCTTTGCCTTAGCTTCCTTCTTAGTATGCACAACCAATTGTTTCGAATTGATAGGTGCAATGATCTCATTCTCAATATGCTCCCAAAGCTTGACCTCTTCAAATAGAATTTGCAACCTGCACTTCCAAGGTGTAAAATTGGAAGCACTATCCAACCTATCACACTCTAAGACCAAGAGTAGTCATCCACGCAAATCTAAATAAACCACAAAGCAAAATCAACAACAAATCAAGTAGAATAACCCTTCGAGGGTTCAAGTGCTTCCTTCTAAGCGCACTAGGGTTTCACACCCAACGACCTGTAATAGGTCAAGCACCTCTCCCAAGTACAGATTAACTAAAATACCCAACTCCATCTTCACCAAGAGAGATATCTCAACCAAATCAACTTTGAAACCATGTTGGAATTTCTAGAAAACGTTGCTCAATGCAAATTCAGAAATTTCACCTCATCCTGGAGGCTCCCCGAATCTATTTCCTGTGAACTTTCAGCCTTAGGGTTGAATTTAAAATATAAATTACAGCAGTATATATTTGACTTCTGTCCTACCAAATACAAGTATATATTTGACTTCTGTCCTACCAAATACACAAGGCAACTCAAGAAAACAAACACCAACTAAATGTACTTCAAGGGAAATATGTTTCCATCCCTTAGGCCACAATTCCCAACATACAACAGATCTGAAAATTACTTATTCAACAGAATTATTACAGCCATAAATCTGCCCAATTGACTTCTATAATTTTGTCAAATCACTTAACAAAATATGTTCCCTGTAATGTTAAATCAGCATGCATAAAGAGATCTAGAAACTACTCAATCATCATGAGAACATACGCTGAAAATCAGATCTGCAACTACACAAAGTTTAGACAGCAAAGAACTCTTCATATATAAGATGAAGTTACAACTGCATACCAATAGTTATCCCAAACTGGTACAAGCAAGTCCTTCAAGCTTATCAGAAGCTGAGACTTCTCCAATGCTCCCAAACCCTAGCTATGGCAACCAACTATCAAACCTAGCCACCAACTCCTCCTAGCTAGGAATCACACCCAACCAAAGCTGGTTGCTCTACCAAAGATTGACAACAAGCTAGCATACACATTGGCAAGTCCTCTTTAGCAACTACACATGCATCACACAAGTGTATAAGAGAAAATGACATGGTCTTCCACTATCCTTTCCACATCAAGCACTCCAAGTAGTACTACGGTTTCCAATGCCACAAAATCCTAGTCTTCTTCTCTCACAAGAACGACAAGAACAAGTGCTCCCTTTGCTCTTCTAGGATTCCCTGGTCTTCTTAGGGAAAACCTTAACCCTAACACCTTCCTTGCATCTACACAAGAACCCTATTGCACTAGACAAGAGAGCAAAGTACAATGAAAAAGTACATATTAAAGAGACAAGTTCGCTCTAGCTCTCACATCTCTAATACAAGTATGTGATGATCAATGTGATTAATGAAAAGACTCCTCCCTTGATATATATATGATAGGTGAGGGAGGCCAACAATAACAAAGTGAACAAGGTCCACAAAAAAGCAACCTAACTAATCACTAGATAGGTCCACATGTGAAGTGCTCCAACTCTAAGGTGATGCATGTCTATATCCAAGTTAAACACATCCATCAAGGGTCTCAAGGTGTGCACTCCACAAGAAAGGTCCAACGCTCCCCTCCATAGTTCTCCAATGCTCCAATGCAACCTCCTAAGCCATGCACTCCGCCAAGTCCACCACACCTCCATGAACACTCCTCAACCCAAGCATCCTCAAGTCAAACAAGCCTCTATGCAAGCAACCTATGCTACCTAGGGCTCAATGCCCTCCTTGTAAATGTTCCAATGCTCCTCCAAAACAAGCAACCAAGCCCTTCATGTGCACTTCATGAAGAATGTCACCATGCCATATAGGTCTCCAACCTCCTAAGGAAGTGCACCACATAAGCCAAGCCCTTCATGTGCGCCTCATGAAGAATGCCACCATACCACATAGGTCTCCAACCTCCTAAGGAAGTGTACCACATAAGCATCAAGTCAAGGTATAGCAATCCATGAGTAAGCTATTTCCAATGTGTATGTCCACTAAGGTACAATGAAGAGTAGGCAACACACCATGCACTCCACCTCACATGAAGCGCCCCAAGCATGGTGTAAACACTTTCGGAGTAACCCCAAAAGTTAACAGAAACTGCCCTTGGAGGCAATGCTACAGGAGGGAAATCAACTATCCAACAACATATAACGAGAGACTGTGACAACATCTGAGATCAGAGGTGCAGT
>ML807577.1:10412-25892 GCA_009831015.1 Picea engelmannii
CTGTGAAAAAATGATATTTTCTGCAATTCTGGCAGAGGAATACGAATATATGCATGGTGCTAAGAAACGAAAGGTTTGCAGGTTTGAGCCTGACATGCTTGCATTTTCTGGATGCTACTATGGCGGGGGGGACAAGGAGAGAAGGGAGTTAGGTGCCATTCGTAAACGGTGGAAAACCTTACATGTAAGGTGCAGAGTTCCATTTTTATCTAGTTGAGAGTAAAGAATTTGCTCTTGTGGTCCATTCTCTTTAGTCTATTTTTTGTACTTTAATCCGATGCACAGACCTTTTTGTACAAGTTAAAATATTTGGTTGTTTAAGCAGATAAGCAGTCCAGAGAAGGAGCGCAGACATGGAAAATGCCCTCTCACTCCTCAAGAAGTGGGACTGATGCTGAGGGCATTGGGTTTTGGAAGTGATTTGCACCTCTATGTTGCTTCAGGGGAAGTGTATGGAGGAGAAGAGACATTGGCACCTTTGAAAGCTCTGTTCCCAAACTTCTACACTAAAGATACATTGGCAAGTAAGGAGGAGCTAGAGCCATTCTCATCATACTCCTCTCGTATGGCTGCTCTTGATTATATTGTTTGCGATCAAAGTGATGTATTTGTGACGAATAATAATGGCAACATGGCCAGAATGTTGGCTGGACGAAGGTATAACTTTTGCTTTTGGCAGAAAATAAACCACGTTTTGAATTTGTATTTGTAAAACTGAAAAGCTCATTGTGTAATTGCAGGCGGTACTTTGGACACAAGCGTACCATCCGCCCCAATGCCAAAAAGTTGAACTCTTTATTTTTGAATCGACGTAACATGACTTGGGATGCTTTTGCATTTAAGGTGCGTGCCTGCCAAAAAGGCTTCATGGGAGAGCCCAATGAAGTCAGGCCTGGAAGAGGTGAATTTCACGAATATCCCTTTGCCTGTATTTGTGAACATCAATCCAAGTCCAAGTCAAAAAATGTTGGAGGTCTCCCAATGCAAAATCTGGAAGCTCACGCAGAAGAAGAGTCAGTGGTTGATGATACTGACTGGCTTGAAAAGGACGAGTTTGATGACAATTTACAAATCCAACAACGAGCAGGACATGAAGATTACAATCCTTTCATTAAGACAGATGAACCTGAATTGGAGGAGATGTTATCAGACTAGCCAAACTGGGGGTTATTTTCTCAATCAAGAATTTCTTCATCTGGCATGTAAATTCACAAAGTGAGATGTTTGCCAATTTTCTAATCCCCTCAAAATCTAAGAAGGGTCCTGCCAAGGTTTTAGTTATGCTATCATTGTGGATAAGCTGCTGCAACATCCCGCATTTTATTCCCTGCACGCTCTCGACAGCCTGTGTTGAAAGTCTAAAGAATGCAAGGATATTCATCATAGTTAGCATTATTTTCCTTAACGTGGCGTTGTATTTTTGACCGAGCATGTCTTGTTAATCCCGAGTTTCTTCTGTATATGGTGTTTTTTGGAGAACGGAACAGATACTTGCATAGAAGGATGTGCGGGTAAATTTTATATTGTTGTCAATGAGGTAATTTTATTTTATGGATAAGTTTCGTGGAATGGAGCTTACCTCGTCTCGATTGGTTCCATGTAATACTACAGTACTATTAAAATGTAGTACTATAGTGAATAAAAAATACGATCAGCTAGTTATCATTCATGTGGTGTCAATGTTTTCCATTGTACTCTCACGCGTTCTCAATTGTAGTCTGTTCTTTTGGTGATTGGTTACTAATGTTAGAAATTATTAAACTTGACTCTTTGACTTTCTATCCCTTGATAAAAACGCTCGCGGGAGTTGGTATAGCTATCCAAATAGAACTCTAATTCTCACTCTCTTGATTACCTTGAAAACTTTGCATCTATGGAGGGTATTTACATAGGATGCAAAATAATGACAAAATTAGGAGATATCAAACTGGAAGAAGATTTCAATTAAAGATGGACAAAAACCTATGTTACTTGGTATTGGGGTGAGAGAGCAGGTGCAGATTGAGTGCGACTGCGGAAGAGGTCCCAAATTAGGAATCGCTATTGTGGCAGTACATATAGGAATCAATGAATATTTTCAGAATGCCTCAAGTCAGTAAAAAACCCAAATAGAGGAGTTTTAGGTGCAGGTCTCGGTGTAGCCATGCACACAAAACACGCCTCAGCTGCAATTGAGATGCCTGTATTTGCCGATTATAGTCAAAAGAATTGTTCAACGGATATCTGTTTGAGCTAGTTTGTTTTTGTTTTTGTTTTTATTGTGCAGTTATGGCAGTTGAGGATTGAGTTCTATTTTGGGGGTTATGATTGCACCCAAAGTCCCAGTATAATAGAGATGTTGTCATGTGGGTAATGCTTGTATCATTATGTCTGAAAGTGCTTCTACAATCTAGTATGGTAGATATGTCATGGTGTCCAGCAAAATATAATTATAAGAACAGTTAATAGTAATATTATATAATTAGTGAAATATAGATATCACCAAAAATATTTTTATTTCTGTATATATGAAAGAGAGATTTGATATGTACACTTAATATAGAATTTACTATATAGGAAGGTAAATAAAGAGATACCAGATTTACTCATAAATAGAAATATTATAGATATGATATGTACATAGAAATATTGCTACACTGCAAATATAAATAATTTATCATAACCGAAATTATATTTTTGCATATCTTTTTTTTTCCATGAAAAAAATTTGCATTTTCATTAAAAAAATTGGAAGAAAACACCTTTTGTATTTACATATCCTTTTTTTCTATGGAAAGAATTCACATTTTCATACCAAAAAAAATTGGAAGAAAACACCTTCCTCATGTGCCTAGGGCACTTTACAAGATTTAATTTTTGACTGTGTGAAACTTTGTCAAAAATATTGACCTTCCTCGTTGTATCAGTTATATCCGTACCAAATCTCTAAGTATTTATACCCTTACAATAACATAATTTGAGCTAATATATCAAAGTTACTAATAATGAAGTTCATAGTCCAACGTCCTCTTTTTACAATCATCTATGTAATTATAAAAAATTGACCCATTCATCCACTTTGAAAAATCTAAAAGTTTAGATATAAAATCTACTCCAGACATGTAATTTTGAGTAATACCCTCCTAGAACTATGTATATTCCCTCATGCCAATTTGGAGGAGAACGGCTTCTTTGGATAATTGATCCGCTAGTTGGTTTAACTCTCTGAAGACATGATAAATCTGAAAATTATTGTAAGCACTTGCTATTTCTTTGAGATGTGCTCCAATATTCTGAAGATTTACGTTACCCAAAACGATAGAATCTTGCATCTAATTTACAACAAGAGCCAAGTCGCCATAGACTTGGATATCTCAGTCACCTCATCCCAAGCCAATTTCAATAAGAAACATAAAGCTAGGAGCTCAGCCAAGTTGTTTGCGCCTTTCCCACAATTAGCTTCGAATGTGATATAATGGTCATCCGAAAAATATAAAACACTTCCGATCCCACAAGTCTGCTCCTCACCTTGGCAGGCACCGTAAAAAAAACTCCAGCAATAAGATTTATCCACTTGTAGTTTGTCTATAACCCTTCTATTTGGAGGCCTTATGAGATTTTTATAATACTGCAACTGAGACGAGACCTATGAGAAGGTATGAAAGGTTTGTGGGCTCTTCTCCTCAAATAAGTTGTCATTGTGAGCCAACTATGCACACCATACCACTAATAATGGAAGTCCTTTTTATCTCCTCGAGGTTTGGTCAAGAGAACCAGGGACAAACATGAATCGATGTTATTTCCAGACCACAAATTTTGAAGCTTTAGCTAATGTTCAATATCTCTTCAAACCCGATGAATAAATGGACATGTAATAAATAGATGTGTAACTGATTCCTCAACGTTGCGACATAAATGACATATGCTCAGACCATGGACTTGTCGTGTATTTTTACATAGTGAGTTTCGAGTGTTATGGAGTTGAGTGAGAGTACAACCTCCTTAGATCCATTTTAAATGATTAAAAAATGAAAAATTCAATATTTAATTTTTCTAGGTGCTTGATAAATCTAGAACTTAGATGGGTCTATGTTGACACTAAATGAATCTTGCTAAGATATTTACCAGACTTCGAAATTAAATTAACATAAATTTTTATTAAGTGTTGTTAAATTCTCACTCTAAATAGCACTCTAAATAGGGTAGACTCCCGACATTTTGGCCTTTTAGAGTTCAAATATGGCAATTATTGTTGTAAGCCAAATTTGTTTGTCGAGATTGGACGGTGCAGACATCGTATGGATTTTCAATGATTTTGAATCGATCAATGTTATTTTCAGCGCCCAATTTCATCAATTTCAACGTGCTTTATGCCAGATTGACATGCTAGATTTTGATAATGCCTCTTCAAGAAAAGGCCAAAATGTTAATTCATTATTGTACTCTTTTTTTTTGGTCGTAGATAAATGTTGTTTACAGTATTTGGTGAGATGTGTGCATTTTAACTAACAATGTTGCAATCTTGATGTCAGCACGTGTACAACAACCACTTAGCAGTCGCATAATGTCAGCAGACATGTATGGATGGGTTCCACCCAACATTCTTATGAATGATGTAGCACCTATGAAGTAGGGCCACATTTGTGTGTATGGCGTGCAAGTAACAAATATGCAGGTTTGGGGGATTATGAATAACATCTACCCTCACCTTTCTTTTTGTAGCGTGCCATTTGTGCAGATAAAATGACGGATTTCTGGGATTATATTAAGAGAAGATGACAAAATAATCCCTTAAGAAAACCTCATCTCTCATTGTCGTCTTTTAAAATTCTACTATGGAGAACTTTGTGGGTATTTTTATCTGATTAAAAATAAACCTTGTATGTATAAAAATACCCCTTTCCTTTTCTATGAACAAAACTAAAATTTTGGTCTTTTTGTCATTTTAAACTTGCCCTGAGTTATTTTGTGCTCTTATTGGTTGGTCTGTTGGAAATTTAAATGTTAGGTTTTAGATCAAATATTGTTTAATTACATATAGCATTGCATTAGAGTGACGTGTATATGTTATTAAAATAAAATATTCATTATATTTAAAGCACTCATGCTTGTCAATAGAAAGGACAAAAGGCCTAATATGTAATAAAATATGAAAAATGAAAAGGGGTTTCTAAATGTCAATGGTGGTCAATATGTATATGCCCTTAATATTCATTGTATTCAAAATGTAAGTGGTGGTCAATACAAAGGTCATATGACTGATATCTAAAAAAAGAGATAAGAATGGGTTTCAAAAGGTCTATGAAGGTCAATACAAAGAGAATAAGGTCCAATATATAACAAGTGTTGCGTGGTAGCGTAGTCCTTGTCGGGTTGAATTGGGAATAAATGCACAGGGATGGGAAAAAGTTGCGGAGGCAAATGGAAACTGCAGTGGAGATGTGGCAAGCAACATGAAGCACATGTGGTATCCATGCAGTGAATGACATGTGACCTCTAAAGTCCCATTTATTTTTTGAAAGTATATAATCTAAAGTGACATATTCCTGGAAATTTAAATGCATTTGTCATATAGACTGAGATTGGGGCTTCCGCGGACCATAAGCATAGTGGAAGATAAAAAATTATGAGGACATAAATATAAAAGGAGATAAAAAACAATTTTATTTAAAATATATCAAAAAATAATATTGTTTGTTACATATTCCTGGAAATTTAAATGTGTTTTTCATATAGACTGGGATTGGGGCTCCCGCGGACTGTAAGAGAAATATGTACAAAAAATAGGACTGTGGAAAGAAGTGGGCAACGATAGAGTGTAATACCTGAAAAAAATAAATTGAAAGGTATCAGTCTTTGGCTAGACATTTCTATTTAAAAAAGTGGAATAACTGGGTTGATAAACAAAGCAGGATGTGATCAATATAGGCTTACAGTGACGGTACATATGATTCATTTTGTTATTTGCTTACTGATGCCTTTTCATTGATGTCGTCAACGACTACTGGAATCGTGTAACTGCCTGTTGCCTTTCGTCGGCGGCCTACTTCAATTCCCTTTCCATCCATTTTTCAATGTAGCTACTCATTGGGGTGGCGTTGATCTCATTCCGGATTTTGATGTTGAAAAGTTCATTTTCTAATTCCTTGAAGTCGATAGAAATATTACGCAAAGCCTGATCAATTTCCTCATTCTGTACCGAATAGTTGACTAGCTAGTTGTTGACGTCATCTTGACCATATTCAAGGATGTTGTAAAATTTTTCCAAAGACAACGCCTTAAAAATATCAACCTGTTTATCAAAGGCTTGCTTAGTTAAGGGAAAGGAGTTGACGATTAAGTTGTGGTCTTGGAAGTCGTTGGTCCTTCTGGCTAAGTCTATTTTGGTCAGCTTTGTGAAAAATTTTATTTCTTTGATATGACTTGTTCACATGACTGGACAATGAGATGCAAGTTCTTCACTTTTTCTTTCCAACATGCATTTAATTGATCGATCCGGTTTTTTGATGGGAGATCTTGTTGTCTTCTTCTTATTTCTGTCATGTTGTTGACAATGGTGCCAAAAGGAAGGACCCTGTCTAAATATAAATGTTTCTCATCTTTTAAATTTGCTTGCAAATGTTCGAGCAAATTATGTGCTCTTGTTCCAAGGGAAGTCATGGTTTGTGATGTTTCCCACGCCTTTGTTACACATGATTTTGGTCATCTTGGTGATGTATTAACAATGGTGTATTCAAGCTCCCAACAAGGACTTTTTGCATGAGAAAAGTGGATCTTGTCTCCTTCCAAAAACATATTTTCAAAGTGAGTTCGTAGGCTGCATATGGCCTAGGGTGCGAGAATCCTTCATTTTCACAGGCCGCCTTCATTTAGGGTGCGAACTTCTCGCATTTTGCTTCATACACAAGGTGCAAACCTGTTTTTAAGCTTGGAAAAGAGAAGAGGTCTCGAGAGTTCTAGAAGGGAATCTTCTAGAAAATGAGTTGACATTCGTATGGTTGTCATTTTACTGACTTCTCAGATTTGATGGGATCATCCTCATCCATATAACCATCTCGTCTTCTCCTATATATTGAAAGATTTCTCATGGAAAATGTTAAGCATGATTAATTGAAGAATAGGTGAAGGAATTGTGTGAAGAACCCTGCTTAGACAGAAGCTTGGAAACTCTAGTTGGTCTATCAAGAGGAATTGGATATTCTTCATGCAAATACAGAGCAAGTGTGTGTGTTGGAACCAAGGGTCACTGAAAGGAAGCTTGCGACATCAAGGTGATCAGGTTGTATCTTCTACTTTCAATTAATATGATACAACGACATGTCCCTTTCCCATAAAGTCCTTCTTACTTTATTGTGTAATTCCTTGATCATGTGCATAAGTTGACGTTGAATACATTTTGCTATCTTCACTTTGGTTGGTTTGTGTTGTGTTGGACTTGACCTCATGAGAGCACCAGAGCGAAGCGGGAGCAACAGAGACCTAAGGAATCGATACAAATGTATGTCACGTGTTCCTCCTTACTAGCAAATTCAATGATTGCAACTTAGGGAAAGAGTCATGTCCTGTCCTGTTTTATTCTAGATCCAGGTGGATCTAGGGAGATCTGTTAATGTTTGCATCTACCGATTAGTCCGATAACAAAATTGACGACTCTGCTAGGGATGCAACCCATTTTTTTTAGTGGTTTTTGGTGTTTTTCCTTGGCCATTTGCTCTTGCCTTACGTTTTTTCATTTTTATCAATCTCTGAGTCTTCAGGGGACCCTAATAGACTCTCTGGGTCCAGAAGTCACTTCAAAATTTTGTTTTTTTTCCAAATTTTGCCTAGTTTTAGGCCTTCTCACACTGAACCCTTCTTTTGCCTGCGAGAACTACTGGAGTTCGCACCCTACTATGCGGTCCAATGCGAACCTCTCACACTCTGCTGGTGGCTAGCCTGCGAGAATGCTCCTTTCTCGCATTGTACACCATTGCTTGACTGCGAACCCATTTTGCAAAATTTTGGGATTAAGGTTTTTGTATGCTCAGATACCCAGATTTGTATGTGTGTCTGAACATAACTTCTTGGGCCACTATTGATTGTTTCTTGGCTTCAGATTTTGTGAATGACCAGTCTTCAGAAATCAAAGACTCTTCTTGTTCATTTTCTCTCAACTGTCATCTTTTGACCTTTTCTTAGCAAGGATATAATCTCTGATCCTGGAATTTGAGTGTTTGTTTGGTTGGGAGCCGGTGATCGGTTTAAAAGTTGGGATTTATTGTCTTTCTCAGATGCCCATTGCTCAAAAATTGTTGCCCTCATGAATTTGAAAAGACTAGCCTTGTCTGCTTGTCATTTTTGTCTTCATTGAAAGATTGGTTTGGGTTTTGAATGTTGTTTTTCATTAGTTATTGGTTTTCCTTAGTTCCACCACCGTTGTGTGGTTCTTTTTGAAAAGAAAAAAACATTTTTCTTTTTAAAAGCATTTTTATTTTGAAAATATTGGAAATCAATTGTTGAAATAGAACAAATAGAGAATTGGCATTGTTCGTGACTTGTTGATATTGCATTTCAAAGGAGATAGTATATCGTAGTCCAAGATTGTTCCAGAAAACTCCTCTTTCCCTCCTGTAAATAGGATTCATCGAACAAGAATTGATATCTTTCATTCCTATCTATGCATTGTTGGGTCAGAGTCTCACACAACATTGGTTTCATGTCCATCTCCTTTGAGTAACAACAGCCTTTAATAATATTGTGCAATTTTTAAAATTTAACTAGTAACTATTTTCTAGGACTCTATTACACCAACATTAGCTAGGCTAGAACTTTGGAATAGGCAGAGAGATACACTCTCCAAAGCACAAAACACACAATAGCATCCTGTGTTAAGGAGTGTCAAATTCCATTTGCAACATTTCGTCCTGGGAAGCCTTTCTCACACAAGGGTCAAACCCGAGGTCGCATTGATATTGACAGAGTTACTCACCCTACTTTGTTGATATCGGTGTAGAGATTGCACGTATTACGGGGGTCACTTGAAGGTATACCCACAATGATGAGTGGAAGCCTCTCAAGATGATTTCGAGCTAGATACCCTACCCTTGTGTGTGGATCGGACTGTCGACTGTCCCCCCAGGATTTATTGGTGTTGGTGGTAACCTTAGTGGCCTATCTTCTTAGAGTCTTACACAAAGTGATTGTGAAGGGGAAAGTCTTCACGGTACTTGGAATCGACGTTGGCCAAACTCACTCGGGCTCCTTGGAGGGTATACCCACGATTATGTGTGGGAGCTTGCACCAGGGTGTAAGTCCGTTAAGCAGGTCGTCAACGTAAATTTTCCACCCTAGCCTAGCCCCTTCTTATCTTGTCGTTGCGACGTTGGATTTCATCACCAACTAGTGACTTCGAAATTAGAAGGTCTTGTTTGCCTGGTTTGCTTCGTAGATTTTTTACTAGCGCATGTTGTTTGTTTACCCAAGTTGACCGTAGAATTTTCTTCGTAAGTTTTTAACTCGTTCATAATTGACCCTCCACGTCGTTCATGTAGAATGCAGGGCTTACCCCCAGAAAATCTGGAAGGTTCTCAACCCTTGCCTACTAGCTCACTGGAGGGCTCTCCTCAACAGAGTGAAGTCCAAGACGTCACCACTCCACAAGTGGAAAGAACTGACTCTCTAAAACGGTTCTGAATTACCAATTCTCGAGAGGACTTTCGACTTCATCTCGACTATGAGAGACGTATTATGTGAGTGAATTCTTCCGGAGACTTAATTGTTTTGTCTTCTGGATCACCGACTGGACCTTTTCCAGGACCTGAGGGCCAAGATCCTTTTTGGACTACTGGCGTTTTTAGACGGGATCCTTTTGGTTCAGGAGCGGGCGTTGATATCACCGTCTCACTTGCGTTCCCCGAAACCTCTGACCCAGACGCAATACCTTTTACTACTGCTTATTATTTTCCTGGTACAGAAGCTCTACGAGCTAACCACGTCTTGACTCTCCCTTTACAAATGGTCAATTACACAGATACTACGATTCTTCACACCGAGATTACCATGGCTAGCCAAGACCCTATTGGTACACGACTTTCACCTAGAGTCACCCCGACTCTTCCACCCGGATACCATGCGTTGAATGCCTCTATTCCCATTCCTATGCAAATCACATACGGAACTCCTGGTGGTCCCTCTTCTTCTGGGCACTCTCCTCCCAGTTTCATTCCGACACTTCCTCCTCCTCCTTTCAGAGGACCTTTTCCGTCCTCTATCAGAGGCGCTGATCCTAGTGTCACCATTCCGTCATTCACACCAAATTACTAGATTCTTGTTGGTGGAAAATTTCACCAAGGAGGCCCAACTCAACCCCCCCTTGTAGGGAAAATCCCAATTGGAACACAAATCCAAATTGGAACACAACCCCCAAGTGGCACACAACCCCCGATTGGAGGACAACCCCCACTGACCCCACCCTATGGACAAAACATACCTCCATCCTTGGCCCGGTATTGGAATCATTTGATACAACATAATCCTCAATCGACTGGGGGGCAACAACCTCCAGCTACATATGTTATACCTCCCGGTATAGGCCAACCATATCCAGGTACGTCTAATCCTATTTGGGGCTCGAGCGCTCAACCCCACACCCCTGCTCAAGGGTACAATCCCATGAGTTACTTGCCTCCACAACAACCACCAAATCTGCTGTAACACACCCACTGTCATAATTTAAAAATTTTGGTTAAATCTCCCACAAATGAGAAATCTCCAGAAAGGTACATTAGCGAAATACCAATCCCTGGTTCAATATCGGGATTCGGGGTTTCTTCTATCGGGGTTTTGACACCCACGATGTTTTGGTAACTGCAATCACCGATCTCCGATCTCTGATTCACTCATGGGTTGCCTTAGCCCCACTTGGCTAAGCCTTTGGTCCACACGATCGGTTCCTATATGACCATAGTGACAACTTCTCATCGGGGTTTCGGAGTTTGCGGTGCCGAGGTGCACATGTACCCAGAACTCCCGATCCTCTGATTCCCGATGTGCCCCTAGCGTATTGGTTCTCCGGGCTAAGTCCTGGTCAATACGACCACAACCTCCACTAGACCGCAGCCTTAAATCCTGTCAGAGTTTGGCGCCCTTCAATGTCATGATGCACAAGCCCCATGGACTCTCGACGCACCTTTACACTGGCTAGCCCCCTTGGCTATACCATGGTCCGTGTGACCACTTGCCATATGACCACAGCCATATAACCTTCCATCGGGGTTTCGGCATTTGCGATGACACAAAACACATATACCCGGGACTCGCGATTTCCCGATTCGCGACGCGCCTTTTTGGTCACGCTAGCCCTACTGGCTTAGCTCCTGGTCCACATGACCAACTCCGTGACCACTACCTCATCTCCGTCGGGGTTACGAGGTTTCTAACGTCACAAGACACAAGTCCACGGGACCCGCAATATCTCGATTCCCGATTTTCTCTGGATGCTTGACACGCGTCTTCCTTACAGCTTCATCCTCGAGTTAGCCCCTTACTGACTATACCTTGGTCCGTATGACCGTGTTCACAAGACTGTGGCCACTTATTTTTTCTATCGAGATTCAGGGTTTCGGCGTTTGCGATGTCAACGAACGCACGTCCTTAGGATTCCCGATTCCCCGATCTCCGATGCCACCTGTCGTTGACTCCCGTCAAGGTTGGACCTTACGACACCTGTCCTCACTTAAATGCTATGGTTGTGGAACCCGTCGCGTTTCGGGATTTCGCGACTTCTCCAGTCGTGATTCCTTCATATGCGGGAAACCCGAAATTTCGAAATCCCGACTCCTTCAGATCCTCGAACACGCGTCCCTTGGATCAACGTCTTATGATGGTGTCAAAAATTCGCATATCGCCGTTTCATAATGCAAGGGTTTCATGTCTTTGAAATCCCCGATACGCCGATTCCCGATATGCCGACGGGGCCTACCGTCGACAGTTCTGAATGGTTTCCACCTGTCCCCCAGATGGACGGCCTTGATTGTATCGGGAAATCGCGAATCGCGATTCCATTGTGTAAGAGTTTCATGACTCTTGAAACTCCAATATGCCGAACTCCGACTTTCTGGGATCTCTCGCCACGTGTCCTCGCTGATGGACGGTGTTGATCCTGTCGGGAAATCGCGGATCGCGATTTCCTGTTGCGAGCGTTCCATGTCCTCGGAAACTCTGATTTTTCGATGCGTCAAACTCTGATGGCGCCTTGATCTCCGACACCTGTCCCTCAGATGGACGACTCAGATCTTGTCGGTAAATCGCGGATCGCGAATCCACCCTGCACAAGTCTGTTATCTCCGGAAACCCCGATTCTCCGATTCGCGACTCTTCAGGATCTCTTGCCACGTGTTCCTGCTGAGATCAACGACTGAGATTTTTCGTCGGAGTTTCGAGATTCAAAAGGTCTCAGTTCTCTTCGACCTGTAAAAACCCCGACGCCTCCAAAACCTCGATATCTTCCCAGAGTGCTGACACGTGTCCTGTCGAGATCAACGACTAGGATTCCTTCTCGGGATTTCGAGAATCCCAAGGTCCCGATTCTCTGTCTTAACAAAACCCCGATGACCCTGATACCCCAATGACTTCTCCGGGATACCGACATGTGTCCTGCCGAGATCAACGACTAGGGTTCCTTCTCTGCACACTAGGGTTTAACTCCGGCGCAACTTCTCGAGATCTGACGGCTGACGGGATTTTGTCAATCTTCTATGTAAGATCCTGACCGTCGATTTCTTCCTCCTTGAAGACCTTCTCGAGGATGGCTAAGTATCCCTTCTACAAGGGGAAATCTCTACTAGAGATCTATTCCAGGGCTTTCCTGGAGACGGGTAGGGGAAATGGATTCCCGAGGACGGGTTGGGAGCCTAACTTAGCTCAATCTAAGCATAACTAGATTCATTTATCAACGTAAGTCGTGCATGGTTTCCTCTGTGATACTCATATATTAACTCATTCATATCAAACACTACGCGAACACTCTCATGCTGAAATCCTTTACAATTTCACAGTTCTATGAGCAAATATCTACTCCTTATTATCAATTACTGCACAGACATTCTTACGCAGGAAACATTTACAATTCCACAAGTCTATGAACATATGTGACATCATATAAATTTCAAGATGCAATAAGAGCAAAACACTTATCAGAGATAACTTCAGCAATGGAAGCAACTGCTGAGAGGGGTGCTCGTTTCCACCCAACCGTAGGCGTAGAGACTCCTAATGGATTTACCACTAGCCACCCCCGATATGAGACCACGATGTTCTGAGACCTGCGTCTCCATGTCTGTCAGTGCCCAGGAGTGAAGGTTGCAATCCCCTCCTCTCTGCGATCACTCACTCTGCGTAGAAAACTGCCAGCGTTCCCCTCGCGTCCCCCCCCCTTCAATCGCTTCTGCCATACGCCTTATCCTCTCGCGAGGTTGCGTGTGGCACGATTACCCTCGGGCTGGTCAGTCATGATGGCTCTACGGATAGGCGGTTCACCTCCCCATCCCTCATCAAGCCATCAACCTACCGGCCTGCAAGGCATTAATTTCAGGGCTAGCGAGCCGCTTTTGGTTCTCCGGGCCAGTGGAGTCCAAATACGGTATTTAATTCTTGGTGGAAGTTAACGACCCTTTCCAGGTGCCCTCCACCACCATCGTGGTCTCTTTTCTGCACATCCCCTCTCAACAGTTCTGCAATAAATTCAAACTGTTATTTACATTCATTGACCTCTTTCTGCAGGTCCATTTACATCACATATTTATACTTATGAGTTTTGCCATAGTCCTTGGCCAGTTCAGTTATATTTACAATCTGGGGGAAACAGGGTGTTACAATTCCCTCCCCCTTAAAAGGAACATCGTCCTCTATGTTCTGAGCTACTAACATGAATTGCATGTACATAAGTAAACAAAATCAGATATGCATGTCTCATGGCATCCTCCATTTCCCATGTAGCCTCATCTGGGCCAAAATGTTTCCACTGCACCTTGACCTGTGCAATGGTTCTGTGACGGAGTTGGGTTTCCCTTCTGTCCAATATGCATTGGGGTTCCGGCAAGAATTCTCCCTTCGGTTCCAATTGGATCACAGACCACTCTATTATATGATTAGCATCATGTACATATTTCTTCAATAAGGAAACATGGAAAACATTATGTGCTTTTACTGTGGGAGGAAGTGCTAGCCGATAGGCTACAGGTCCCACTCTGTCTAGAACATCAACAGGTCCACAATACCGGAGTGCCAATTTGGCACAAGCTCCCATTTTTAGGGAACTCCTTCTGGGCTTAATTCTGAGATATACATGATCTCCTGTTTGGAACTCTCTTGGAGTTCTCTTTTGATCAACATAGCTTTTCTGTCGGTTTTGAGTGACCTTCAGATTTTGTTTTATTTGAGTCACTTGTTGTTCCATTTCTTTCAACATGTCGGGTCCAAAAGAAATCCTATTCACAGGATTTCCCCAGCTGACTGGAGTATTACATTGTCTACCATAGAGGACCTCGAATGGGCTCATCTTTAAGGATTCTTGGTAGCCGTTGTTGTAGGCAAATTCTACCAATGGCAGGTAGTCTTCCCATTTCCTAGGCTGATGCATCACATGCATCCTTAACATATCTTCTAATATCTGATTTACTCTTTCTATTTGTCCATCGGTTTGAGGGTGATAGGCGGTACTAAACAACAATTTGGTTTCTAATCCCGCCATCAGTGATTTCCAGAATTTGGAAGTGAATTTTGTGTCTCTGTCAGATATTATCTCTTTCGGCATGCCATGCAGTTGGAACACCTCTTTCATAAATACCTGTGCGATATCTATCGCCTTGCAGGTCGATTTGACGAGAATGAAATGAACAGACTTGCTCAGTTTATCCACCACCACCATAATGGCATCATTCTGTCTGGTTGAAGTCGGTAATCCGGTGATAAAATCCATGGAGATGGTTTCCCATTTCCATTCTGGGATGGGTAAAGGGTGCAGTGATCTGGCTGGGTGTTGATGTTCTGCTTTAACCTGTTGGCATTCTATGCATTGGGCCAAATATTTGGCTATGTCTTTCTTCAATCCTGGCGAGTAAAACTGTTTTCGGGTGGCACTAATCATTTTCTGGTATCCTGGGTGACTAGTGTAAGGTCTTTTATGTAGTTCATCCATGATGAACCTCTTCAAGTCGTCACAATTGGGAATGTAAAGTCTATCTCTGTAGGTGAGTAGACCTCCTTCGGTCATCTGATAGCTTTCGTATTTTGTTCCATCGGGTTCTTGCTGTAGGTACATGGTCGCATTTTGGACGAAGGGATCTGTGTCTTGTGCCTCCTTGACTCTGTTCTTGATATTTGTCTCGCAGGTACTCACCGCGGCCAGGTGAATTGTTCTCATGCTTCTGCTAAGGGCATCGACCACCCTATTCTCCTTACCTTTGATGTGTTTGATTTCAAAATCAAATTCGCTAAGGAGGGCCATCCATCTAGCTTGTCTAG
>ML807577.1:28023-60837 GCA_009831015.1 Picea engelmannii
AAAGTGGCCACTCGGGCCTTCAAGTTCTCTGAGAAGTCATGGACTCTGAAATATTTCTTCAGCCCAAGTAGCCATGCCTCAGCTTCCTCTCCCTTCTTTATCTCACCGTCGAAGGAGGGAGGTTTGGCCTTTCTAAACTCCTCCAATTTGTGACTCTTGGAAGTCTTTTGCTTCTTCTGTTTTCTGCGAGAATAGGAACTGGTCCTGCTACTAGAAGAGACTTCTGAATCACCGAATTCCTTCTCAGTGGAAACGTCTGGCACTGGTCCTTTACCTCTGGGGTGGACCTTTCTGGATGTGCTTTTCTCAGTGTGGCCAATGGCACGAACACGATTTTGCATCTCAGGTTCATGCTGCATTTGTTGTTGTAGGTCAGATAGGCTTTGTAGTAGAACTGCATTAATTTCGGTTTGCTTTTCTTGTTCTTTCATCATCCTTTCATTATCGTCCTTGTAACTTTGTAATTCGACCATGAGACTCCTCACCGTCTCAGCTAAGTCTGGAGGGGTTCCTATTGCTCTTCTTTCATCAGACTCCTCACCTCTATTGTGGGAGCCTTCTCCCACCTCTTGGTCAGTCACCATACTCTGCGTTTGTAGATTCCCGTGGTTGATCGTCCGCTTGAGTGAAAAGACAAATGCTGGATATTAGTCAAGAGTTAAATACATTTTATAATTTGTGCATAATTCCATAATTCTTTCACATGCATACACAGTCGGGTGTTCATATTCCAAGTTTTTAATCCTGGATAAGATAGTTAAGTCAGGGGGTTACTCCTCATAGGAGTGTTTCGTACGAGGTTTATGCACGACTGGTGCGACGGGTGCATGACCCCAATCAGGCCGAGTGTTGTAACCATGCTCTGATACCACTTTGTAACACACCCACTGTCATAATTTAAAAAATTTGGTTAAATCTCCCACAAATGAGAAATCTCCAGAAAGGTACATTAGCGAAATACCAATCCCCGGTTCAATATCGGGATTCGGGGTTTCTTCTATCGGGGTTTTGACACCCACGATGTTTTGGTAACTGCAATCACCAATCTCCGATTCACTCATGGGTTGCCTCAGCCCCACTTGGCTAAGCCTTTGGTCCACACGATCGGTTCCTATATGACCATAGTGACAACTTCTCATTGGGGTTTCGGAGTTTGCGGTGCCGAGGTGCACATGTACCCGGAACTACCGATCCTCCGATTCCCGATGTGCCCCTAGAATATTGGTTCTCCAGGCTAAGTCCTGGTCAATACGACCACAACCTCCACTAGATCGTAGCCTTAAATCTTGTCGGAGTTTGGCGCCCTTCAATGTCATGATGCACAAGTCCTCTAGACTCTTGACGCACCTTTACACTGGCTAGCCCCCTTGGCTATACCATGGTCTGTGTGACCATTTACCATATGACCGTAGCCATATAACCTTCCATCGGGGTTTCGGCATTTGCGATGACACAAAACACATATACCCGGGACTCGCGATTTCTCGATTCGCGACGCGCCTTTTTGGTCACGCTAGCCCTACTGGCTTAGCTCCTGGTCCACATGACCAACTCTGTAACCACTACCTCATCTCCATCGGGGTTACAGGGTTTCTAACGTCACAAGACACAAGTCCACGGGACCCGCAATATCCCGATTCCCGATTTTCTCCGGATGCTTGACACGCGTCTTCCTTACAGCTTCATCCTCGAGTTAGCCCCTTACTGACTATACCTTGGTCCATATGACCGTGTTCACAAGACCGTGGCCACTTATTTTTCCTATCGAGATTCGGGGTTTCGGCGTTTGCAATGTCAACGAACGCACGTCCTTAGGACTCCCGATTCCCCGATCTCCGATGCCACCTGTCGTTGACTCCCGGTAAGGTTGGACCTTCCGACACCTGTCCTCACTTAAACGCTATGGTTGTGGAACCCGTCGCGTTTCGGGATTTCGCGACTTCTCTGGTCGTGATTCCTTCATATGCGGGAAACCCGAAATGTCGAAATCCCGACTCCTTCAGATCCTCGAACACGCGTCCCTTGGATCAACGACTTATGATGGTGTCAAAAATTCGCATATCGTGGTTTCGTAATGCAAGGGTTTCGTGTCCTTGAAATCCATGATACGTCGATTCCCGATATGCCGATGGGGCCTACCGCCGACGGTTCTGGATGGTTGCCACCTGTCCCCCAGATGGACGGCCTTGATTTTATTGGGAAATCGCGAATCGCGATTCCATTGTGTAAGAGTTTCATGACTCTTGAAACTCCGATATGCCGAACTCCGACTTTCTGGGATCTCTCGCCACGCGTCCTTGCTGATGGACGGTGTTGATCCTGTCGGGAAATCGCGGATCGTGATTTCCTGTTGCGAGCGTTCCATGTCCTCGGAAACTCCGATTTTTTGATGCGTCAAATTCCGATGGCGCCTTGATCTCCAACACCTGTCCCTCAGATGGACGACTCAGATCTTGTCGGTAAATCACGGATCACGAATCCACCCTACACAAGTCTCTTATCTCCGGAAACCCCGATTCTCCGATTCGCGACTCTTCAGGATCTCTTGCCATGTGTTCCTGCTGAGATCAACAGCTGAGATTTTTTGTCGAAGTTTCGAGATTCAAAATGTCTCAGTTCTCTTCGATCTGTAAAAACCCTGACACCTCCAAAACCTCGATATCTTCCCAGAGTGCTGACACGTGTCCTGCCGAGATCAATGGCTAGGATTCCTTCTCAGGATTTCGAGAATCCCAAGGTCCCGATTCTCTGTCTTAACAAAACCCCGATGACCCTGATACCCTGATGACTTCTCCGGGATACCGACATGTGTCCTGTCGAGATCAATGGCTAGGGTTCCTTCTCTGCACACTAGGGTTTAACTCCGGCGCAACTTCTCGAGATCTGACGGCTGACGAGATTTTGTCAATCTTCTCTGTAAGATCCTGACCGTCGATTTCTTCCTCCTTGAAGACCTTCTCGAGGATGGCTAAGTATCCCTTCTACAAGGGGAAATCTCTACTAGAGATCTATTCCAGGGCTTTCCTGGAGACGAGTAGGGGAAATGGCTTCGTGAGGACGGGCTGGGAGCCTAACTAAGCTCAATCTAAGCATAACTAGATTCATTTATCAATGTAAGTCGTGCATGGTTTCCTCTGTGATACGCATATATTAACTCATTCATATCAAACACTACGCGGACACTCTCATGCTGAAATCCTTTACAATTTCACAGTTCTATGAGAAAATATCTACTCCTTATTATCAATTACTGCACATACATTCTTATGCAGGAAACATTTAGAATTCCACAAGTCTATGAACATATGTGACAGCATATAAATTTCAAGATGCAATAAGAGCAAAACACTTATCAGAGATAACTTCAGCAATGGAAGCAATTGCTGAGAGGGGTGCTCGTTTCCACCCAACCGTAGGCGTAGAGACTCCTAATGGATTTACCACTAGCCACCCTCGAGCTGAGACCACGATGTTCTGAGACCTGCGTCTCCCTGTCTGTCAGTGCCCAGGAGTGAAGGTTGCAATCCCCTCCTCTCTGCGATCACTCACTCTACGTAGAAAACTGCCAATGTTCCCCTCGCGTCCCCCCCCCTTCAATCGCTTTTGCCATACGACTTATCCTCTCGCGAGGTTGCGTGTGGCACGATTACCCTCACGCTGGTCAGTCATGATGGCTCTACGGATAGGCGGTTCACCTCCCTATCCCTCATCAAGCCATCAACCTACCGGCCTGCAAGGCATTAATTTCAGGGCTAGCGAGCTGCTTTTGGTTCTCCGGGCCAGTGGAGTCCAAATACGGTATTTAATTCTTGGTGGAAGTTAACGCCCCTTTTCAGGTTCCCTCCACCACCATCGTGGTCTCTTTTCTGCACATCCCCTCTCAGCAGTTCTGCAATAAATTCAAATTGTTATTTACATTCATTAACCTCTTCCTGCAGGTCCATTTACATCACATATTCATACTTATGAGTTTTGCCATAGTCCTTGGCCAGTTCAGTTATATTTACAATCTGGGGGAAACATGGTGTTACATCTGCCTGGATCTTCGCATTATATGCAGACTGCTTATGGTCCCACTGGTTTTCCGACATGACTCCCTCCCCAAAGCCACCAGTACCCGCATGTGAATAGACAATTACCTTTCTTAGCCACTTTGGACCTCCCAGATCTGTCAAGGATTTTAAATGATCCAATCCGTCACTCTCCCCAATGGCCCACCATAATGGCCAAACTACCCTCTGACATACCTAAATTCGATGGCAAAGCGGGAGAGGATCCGAACAATCACATAATGACTTTTCACCTTTGGTGCTCATCCAACTCCTTGATGGATAACTCTGTTCGTTTACGCCTTTTTCAAAGAACTCTCACGGGTTTTTCCACAAAGTGGTATATAGAATTACCACGAGGTTTCTTCATCGACTTCAACACCTTCGCTATGTCTTTCCTCACCCACTACCAGTTACCGATCCGCTATGAGACAGGGATCGAGATTTTGAGTTCTTTCAAACAAACCAAAGCCACTCATATCTCCGATCACATTCATGAGTGGCGACGAAGACGATGTCTCATCAAACTTGAACTTCCCGATCAGTTGCTGGCAGAGTGGTTCACGAAATCATTCGTGAACGACATTGGTCGTGACATCGCCATGGGTGGAGTTGTCACGGAAGAATAGGCCATTAGTTGTGCTCAATACCTTGACCTTGTTTACTCACAAATGGGCACTCTTTACGACTTATTCCCTGATGCGCCTCGTCCTTCTACTTTCGCCACTTCAACTACTCTCGCTGCTTCTCATGTAGCTGACGGTGTGATTGGCACTTTCCATGCCCAACCACATTCCGTCCAGACCTCTAGAAACAACCCCAAACCCATTTCTTCTAATGTTCAAAATGCTTCGTCTCCTACCCCTCCCACCGGCAAGACTTTTGAGGTAAATGTTATTCAATCTACCTCCATCGGTAAAAACAAATCCAGAAAAGGAAAGGGTAAGAATAAGGAGGACAAAAATACTTCACAAGCAGAGAGAACCAAAACACCACCTATTGATGATAGGGATAAGCGCAAACCTCGATACCCTTGTCTTATCTATGGTGATGATCACTACATGAAGGATTGTCCATGACGAGCCGAGGTTACTAAGTTCCTTCAAGGGACCTTGAAACCACCCACTCCGACTATTTTTTCACAACCCTTCCCTTCTCAACAACATGCCCAATTGGTCATTCACGACCAACCCTTCCCGTCCAATACATCCTATGTCTTAATGTGTACAGGTGATTCAAAGCAAAATGACATAGCACTTACCACTCGAGCCAAAGATTATTCTTCCTCTAAAGAGAAGGTTGATGTTATACCTCCGTCATTGGTCCAACCATCTCCCACGACTCTACCTACCAACATTCCTCTTCATATCGAACGACCCAGCCTCGATACAATCCTTCGCCCTCCTCCAAAGGGCGTCATTCGAAAATTGGATTTCAATCCTCATGCCTGTACTGCCCAGAACTACAACATCGTTGAAGATCTGGCCCAAGCACCATCCGCGATGTCAGCCCTTGAAGTCCTTCAAAGTTGTCCCATACAATGGAAGGCACTGTTGAAAGCTATTGATGGAATCAACCCTATGGATACAAATTTAATAATTTTTGACTTGGAAGATCACATTCGAAGGTTACCCCCTATACTCGCATTCCAAATACAAGTGATTGTCTCCGACAAAAACATTTGTGGAACTGTTATCGATGAGCGTGCTTCGAAGTGCGTCATGTCTATTACCTACTGGAAAGCCATCAACTCTCCCTCTTTGACTGAATCCCATAACACACTCAAAGCCTTTAATGGCTCCAGTTTTAAGCCTTACGGTGTCCTCCCTTCACTGCCAATCATGTTAGAAAGATAAACGATCCAAGTTGAAGTGTAAGTCTTTGACGCTCCTCTCGATTACAACCTCCTCCTTGGTCGTAGCTGGATTGATTCCATGCACGCAGTTGTGTCGACTCTTTTTCGTGTTGTACGTTTCCCACATCAAGGAAAGGTAATTACCATCGACCAATTAGTCTTCTTTAACTCGGATACACGTACTGGAAACGTACTGTTTATTTCCAAAACCCCCCCGTGTACGAGAATGTAGGTGTGGGTCTTATCAAAGACTCCTCGTTAATGGGTACCTTCCCCATCCCACCACCCGATGTTCCACATCCGTATGTCGCTTCAATCAACATGATCTCCACCTTTATTCACGGAACCCCTGCGTCTCACGACCCATGGATGGTACCCAACCCCGACAATCATCTTCGTTACGGCGACGAAATGCCTTTGAGTCCGGTTGATTCCACCTATCATTCCAGTCAATCGACAACCCCTTCTACCCCCTCTCTTAGTGATTTATCTCCATATCCTTTCCGCGTCATTTTTCCCACGGACGAGATGATTATGTATGTTATGGAAGACACCCCCTGGGACGATGGACATCATCGTTCCATCCTTTTCCTGGAACAACACACCATCGAGAGATACCAACGGATTTCGACCCCGTCGACCGTTGTCGTCATTTCCATTGTTCCTGAGTCCACACATGATGTGTTTTCCGAAGGGAACTTAAGAAATATCTCACCCACCATTCCCCTCGACATATCCATAAAACCTGGAATTGTCGAAAATGTGCATATCGGAGCTTCGTGTTCCCCGACATTGTGATACATGAGATTAAGACATACACAGACGCTAAACCCGTCCGACAACGCTTTCGTCTAGTTCACCCATGTAAAGCGGCCGCTATCAAACTTGAAGTCGAGAAACTTCTCAAAGATGGCTTTATTTACCCGGTGGCTCTCACTGACTGGGTTTCCAATCTTGTCCTGATCGACAAGAAACAAGGCACAATTCGCGTGTGCGTTGATTATAGAGATATTAACAAAGTATGTCCTAAAGACAACTTTCCTACCCCTTCATCGACCAGATTGTCGACGATTGCACCGGAAGTGAAATCTTCTCTCTGATGGACGGTTTCTACGGATATAGTCAAATCAATATTGTTCCTAAGGACCAACAAAAAATCACTTTTATTTGTCCTTGGAGCACTTTTTCCTATCAGAAACTTCCCTTTGGTCTAAAAAACGTTGGCGCAACCTTTCAGCGCACTATGTCTTATGCTTTCCATGATATCAAGCACATCGTGAAACCATATCTTGATGACTTACCCGCTCATTCCATGCATCGGGTCGATCATCCAATACACCTCCAAGCCATTTTCCTCCGATGTCGTTTTTACCATATACGCTTGAATCCTCACAAATGCGTTTTCTGCGTAGAATCTGGACGACTTCTAGGCTTCATTGTTTCACATCAAGGGATCAAGGTAGATCCTTTAAAGGTCGAGGCGATTCTCAATCTCCCTCCTCATTCTTCGCTTTGCCAGTTACAAAGTTTGCAAGGGAAAGCAAACTTTCTTCATTGTTTCATCTTGAACTATGTCAAGATAACTCTTGGATTTACACGACTACTCAAAAAGGGGTCCGAGTTCGTATGGGATACCATTGCAAACAAAGCTTTCAAAGCTCTGAAACTGTCCCTGACACGTGCTCCGATTCTCTTCCCCCCTGATTACAGTCGCGATTACTTCATTTACCTCGCAACCTCGGATTACACCATCGCTATGGTTCTCATCTAGGAGGATGATTCTCATGACGAACATGTCATCTATTACTTGAGTCGAATTCTAACCCCTATCGAAACCAAGTATTTACATGTCGAAAAACTGGCCTTGGCAGTTGTCCAAGTAGTCCAACGTTTCCGACACTATATCCTCTCTCGCAAGACTACGGTAATTTCTAATTGCAACCCTATGCAACACATTCTCACCCGTCAAATGGTAGGGGGAAAATACTCCAAGTGGATCATGATACTACAAGAGTTTGACTTAGAATTCGAATGCGCCAAGTCCAAGAAATCCTTAGTTTTTGCCGAGTTGATATGCGACTTTCCCTACTCTGAAACGAAAAAATGTGGCAGACAATTCATTACCCGATGAATCCCTTTTCCTAATTAGTTCTAATGATCTTTGGTATGGAGATATCATCATATATCTCCAAACCCAGACTTCCCAACCCAATTTGTCCAGTACTGACTCACGTCGAATACGCTACCAAGCCTGTCAGTATATTATCCTCGGTGATACTCTTTATCATCGTGGGCATGACTTAGTTTTTCGACACTGCCTCACGTTCGACGAAGCCGAGAAAGCCTTAAATGAATGCCATTCTAGAGCCTGTGGTGGTCATATGTCCAGGTATGCTACTATCCAAAAGATCCTACAAGCAGGGTATTTTTGGCCTTCTTTATTTAACGACTGTATAATTGTCGTCCAAAAATGCTACGCTTTCCAGACCTACAACCATAAAATATGATCACATCCTACTCCTCTTCACCCTGTGGTCTCCGTCGGTCCTTTTGCGAAATGGGGTATCGATTTCATGACATGTCACCCTCACTTGGCCGGGGGGCATGGATACATTATTGTAGCTGTAGGCTATTTTACGAAATGGGCCGAGGCGATAACAACATTTGACAACACCGAAAATACCATGGCATTATTCATTTTCAATCACATCATAGCTCGTTTTGGTGTTCTTCAGGCTATCATCACTGATCACGGTAGTCACTTTAGAAACTTCATGATGTCCGAACTCACTGAAAAGTTGGGTCTTTTCCATGAAAACTCAATGCCCTATTATCCATAAGCCAACGACCAAGTCGAAGCAATTAACAAAGTCCTCATAACCATGCTTCGATGAATGATAGGGATTCACAAAACGAGTTGGCACACAATGTTGTTTTCAGCATTGTGGGCTTACCGGACGTTCGTTAAGTCTGCTACCGGGTTTACACCATTCTGGTTAGTCTATGGTCTAGAAGCCATCCTGCCGATTGAATGTGAGATACCCTCTCTGAAATTAGCTGTCGAACTTCTCCCAAACACTTCTGTCGAGGAAGAATGTCTGTTGTATCTCATGCGATTAGACGAAACTCGGCATGACGCCACCCTAGTCATAGAAGCCCAAAAGAAACAAGTCAAGGTCCAATACGACAAACATGTCAAGCCTCACATTTTCTCCGAAGGTGATCTGGTTCTCCTTTACGAACAAGATCGGGATGTGCTAGGGGATGAAAAATTTGAATCTATGTGGTGAGGTCCTTACATCGTTAGACGAGTGTTGGAGAAAGGAGCTTATGAGTTAGTAGATTATGATGGTATCCCTTTGAGTGAACCCAGAAATGGGTTGTACTTAAAGAAGTACTATGCCTAAGATCACCTGTGCATGAGTACTTGTATTTTATTGTATCATGCTTCTTGTGTGTTATTGTAGGATGATTTTTTTTGTTATCTGGTATCTGCCCTTATGTTACGTTGTGTTTGGTTTCCATATGTCGGAGTCTTCGTTACCCCACATTAGCTTCGCTGATGGCGCTAGCTGTAGTACTCAAAACCTTGCTTCTACTGCTTTTTACGCCCCTACAAATGAACTTATCACTCTACAAGGTGTGTGTCTCGGCTATGCGACCAACAATATTGCAAAGTATAGCGTTGTTATCGAATTGTTGATTGATGCTATCTCGCTCAATATCCGTCACTTGGTTGTACGACTTGATTCGCAGCTAGTAGTACTACAGTTAAGTAATGTCTATGCTATTCAAAGTCCTACTTTATTACGAGTATATTTACGAATTTGTCTCTTGGAATGTTATTTTGATTATATTGAGTATCAACATATTCCTAGATGTCTAAATACATTAACTGATGCATTAGCTAACTATGTATTAGACAAACATTTGGACCATTTATAAATCAATCACATCACATGTATCACATAATACAAGATAAGCTGGTAGAAGTCGTATATATGTATATAACGATCAATTTTTTTTTACAAAAGGCTCTGTCCAAGGACCAAAATTTCAAAATCTGAAGCTCATAGCTTATACAAAGAAGCGTCATGGGTGACGCTCATGCTAACACACGACTGCCTGGGCAACCCTACGAAGCAGTCGGCCAATAGACTCTGACACCCCTACCGTATGACGCTGATAACGCCGTGGGACGTCTCCGATAGGCATGTCCGAAATGTCAACAGTCAACCCCTCTAAGTTTTGTTCCACTGCCTCATAATCTTCAGCATCCCATCGTGGCATTGGAGCCACCTCTCTTCGTCACTGAATAGGAGAGGTACCCAGAGGTCGATAAGGCCCCACGTCTGCGTCATAAAAAAGAGTTTTGTAATTAGACCTTGGACAAACATAAAAACATTGCATATGATAAAACTCACAAAAACATTTAAAAAGTGAAAAAATGTGTACTTCTTACCTAGATCTCCCCACTGAGCATCCTCAGGTAGGGCCAAATCTGGATCCCCTCGGAAATCCAACCCGACATAGGCATAATCGTCGACCATCAACATCTGTGGCCGCAACTAGTCAAAGAATGAATCGTTATATTTGATGATTGGCCCAGCTACATGTCGAGCCATGAGGTTGCACCACCTCAACATCCTCGGATCCCGTGGAGCTGGTAAACCCCACTCAACCTGCAACCTCAGTAAGGGAACCCTCTCAAGGAAGAAGGACACCAAAAGTGATCCGTACTCGAATTGCTTCAGGTCATCTTTCCTGCATTTTGTCAACTACCTCTTTATGCTACGAAGGACTGCATCTGACCAATTAAAGACCCAAAGCTCAGTACACTCTATAGCGTACTAAAAATAGCTCTAGAGATCCATGTGTGGAGAAACGCTCCAAGCCATATGAGCAATGGTGAACAAGATGGTGCGAAGGGTCAAATCCTGGACCCCCCAAACTGCCACCTTTCCTTTGCTTCTTTCTGCCTCTGGAACACAGTACTGACGACAATAATCACTCATAGGCAGCCCACCACCTCGGCTACCGGTCAAGCTAGCATGGTACCCACGCCGTGATAGTCCTGTTAGGAAGTAAACGTCCTCGATATCCAAGGACAATGTATGGACCCCCAGATGGAATACTTGTTGGTCCACATCCCACATATGAACGAGGTACTCCAACAGCCTGACTTGGGCCCTCATACCCGGGATCCGAAAGAATTTCAAGAGACCACAGTCTTAGAGAGCAGCAACGGTGTCCGGGTCATTCCTGACAATAGCATTGTCCTCTTCATGCTCTCTTTCGCACCACTCCAACATCGTGATGGTTAAAGGCCTGCACAAGAACCATAAGAGAGAGGTTAGCTTCTTGTTTCAAGCCTTGGCACATTTTTCATTGAGCAAAAATCAAAGTGAATTTTCATTTTGCGGCCCTCGCAGGTGCCCCTTTAGCACAGTTCGAGGTTCTCACAGGTGCCTTTGAGGCCACCTGCAAGAATCATGCATTCTCGCAGGTCCCATATGGCTAGCCTGTGAGAACGCCTGGGCGCAAGTTTTGGCTCTAAAACAAACTCAAAAACTTGAAATTTGCCAATGAAAACAAAAAATTGAACCATGAAAAGGTAGAATACAGGGAGCTTACCTCGCTAATAGAGACGGTTCGTCAAATGGTTGCTTGTACCTTCCACAATCGAGCACTGGAAATCGAGGGCAAAAGAGGGGTTTTGCGCTAAATTCTTGGCAAAGTCACAATGATTATGGTAAAAGAGCTCTTACCCACTTATATTTACTTTTTACCATTTTTGTTGTTTTTTATAATTGTTTTATTCATTAAACCTAATGCCTAATAGACCTATGAGTGCGAATTTTTGCAGACATGACGACTTTGAAGGAGTACGGATATTTTCTCTTTTTCATCGCATGCTTATTTATTTTTTATGGTTTTTAGAAAAAACCTCGATCTTGGTCTTTGTTCATTCTCACGCTCGAAAATACATGAGAACGTAATTGAGCACACTTTTATCACTTTTTCGGGCTCATAAAGGTTATATGAAAAGGGAACCCCCTGGAGTCCTCTTTAATCTCTTTTCAGACTCTCTAAACATGAAAATATTGTCGAGCGATCTTGCTATTTTCACGCTCGTTAAAGTATTTGAAGAAAGTGTCTGTTGGGCGATAATTTATCTATTTTTCGGTCTCATCAGACTACTTTACGAAAAATGAACTGAGAGAGTTCTCTTTTGAGTGTTTTTCCAGACTCTATAATCATGAAAAACCTTCAAGTTTTCTATCTTTGGACTTGTTAAACAAACATCGAAAGACCCGTAGTGGGACTGAACCACTCCTTCCTAGGGTTCGTTAAACATACTCCGAAGGACTCGTCCAAAGGATGAGCTTACATCAACAAGCATATGTTATCCTCCTCAAGCTTGCGTAAAAATAAAGAGGTACTCGCTAGAAATGGTGGGGGAAAATTTGGGAAAGGGATGTGTTTTCGTATTCATATTATTGGCAGTAAGTGTCACTCTTGAACATGACACCCCCTATTCATTATCTAAAGCCGGTTTGGGAAATCCATTTGTCTCTCATTCAACTTGCTATAAGGTCATATCCTGAGTCGTCTCTAAGTCAGTGCTGCCAAATCATTGGTCATGTCATTCATATGTTCAAGAGAAGTTCATCTGAAACCTTTATTGAGTCAGCCATCTGCAGTTGTCCATTCTCTCCGTGTCAGCCTTCCCTGTGTCTAGTTCAATCTACATCATACTCTGTTTCACCTTCAAAATCTGTTACTCATTTCATGTCATTGATAGGAAATACATCAAAGCCCTCCTGTGATGAGTTTTGTTCCGTCAACTCCAGCTCATTATCCGGAAATAAGACTTAGAAATTATTTGGTACCTTGGAACTTGCATGCCTCAATGGCAAGTTTCCTCGCTTTCGACAGTGGGTTTTCATCATTGACCCATGATCGAGAGATTTCGTCGAATGTTCGACCTCAACTCATTTATTCACATTCGGTGGATTGTACTAGTGTACCTTAGGATTCATTGACATTAATGGTGATTTCCCTCGCACTTGTTAACTGTATCATCATTGACCGGTAATCAATTGGTTTCTACCATGTTCAACTCCAACACATGTAATCACATGGTTAGATTCATGCTTTTAGGTGACGGGATTGAAGACCCTGGGTCTCATCTCTTTGATCCAGGTTGCGATGGAATATGTATAATTTGCTGACACATAGATCCACTTTGTATGTCGCGTGGCTATGTCGTTTTAATTTGAATCTTCTTGCATAGATCCACAGTGTATTCTTGGTGGCTATGCGATATTTTGACGGCATGGATCTATGATGTATGATTGGTGTCCATGACCTATGCTCATGATGTCATCCGTCTGTGATCTGAGTATGGGAATGCCTACCTCAGAACTGGTATTATATTCTGCAGATGCTTGGTTGTTTGCAGGTTTCCGATTAGGTGTACTCCTGGTTTATGATACACACACGCAATTTACAAAGTATTTCAGCTGTCACTGATTCCGGCCTCATACTTTGGGGGGAATTATGTTACACATGATTTTGGTCATCTTGGTGATGTATTAACAATGGTGTATTCAAGATCCCAACAAGGACTTTTTGCCTAAGAAAAGTGGATCTTGTCTCATTCCAAAAACATATTTTCAAAGTGAGTTTGCAGGTTGCATATGGCCTAGGGTGCGAGAATCCCTCATTCTCGCAGGCCACCTTCATTTAGGGTGCGAACTTCTCACAGTTTGTTCCATGCATAGGGTGAGAACCTGTTTTTAAGCTTGGAAAAGAGAAGAGGTCTTGAGGGTTCTAGAAGGGAATCTTCTAGAAAACGAATTGGCATTCGTATGGTTGTCATTTTACTGACTTCTCGGATTTGATGGGATCAGCCTCATCCATATAACCATCTTTCATTCTCCTATATATTGAAAGGTTTCTCATGGAAAAGGTTAAGCAAGATTAATTGAAGAATTGGTGAAGGAATTGTGTGAAGAACCCTGCTTAGACAGAAGCTTGGAGACTCTAGTTGGTCTATCAAGAGGAATTGGATATTCTTCATGAAAATACAGAGCAAGTGTGTGTGTTGGAACCAAGGTTCACTGAAAGGAAGCTTGCGACATCAAGGCGATCAGGTTGTATCTTCTACTTTCAATTAATATGATACAACAACATATCCCTTTCCCATAAAGTCCTTCTTACTTTATTGTGTAATTCCTTGATCATGTGCATAAGTTGGCGTTGAATACATTTTTATATATTCACTTTGGTTGGTTTGTGTTGTCTTGGACTTGAGCTCATGAGAGCACCGGAGCGAAGTGGGAGAAACAGAGACCTAAGGAAGCGATACAAAGGTATGTCACTTGTTCCTACTTACTAGCAGATTCAATGATTGCAACTTAGGGAAAGAGTCATGTCACTTGTTCCTCCTGTCTTGTTTTGTTCTAGATCCAGGTGGATCTAGGGAGATCTGTTAGTGTCTGCACCTACCGATTAGTCCGATAACAACCTTAGTAATTAGTTCCATTCTTTTCTTGATATTATTCTCCACATATCCTCTACACGATGCGAGGAGGTTGGAGGATCTTTTTAACTTGGATGTAGGGGTGGCAGACATGGTTATTGCCAAAGGATTGGCAAGCAATGGCATATGAATCAAAGCTTCTTCCAATTCCTTGAACCAGACCTTCAGTCTGGCATTCTTGGCCTCAATTCCTCCATTGGAATCATCAAGAGCATCTACGGTCGCTATGTGAAGTCGACAGATCTGGTACGATCGCATTTTTGCAAGGTTAACCTCTGAACGAGATTTTCTTTTCTTATTTTTTACATCTTTTTTTTCAATAATTAATTTTTTGGATTAACTGTAAAAAACAATGCTCTCGAACACGAAGGATTCATATTCATCAAAATTTTCGGTATCAGATATGTCCATTGGATGACTATGTTGGATCGTGTCTCCGAACTAATCAAGGTGGCAGAATGCACTATCCAGATCAAGCTCAAGTTCCATGTTCTCACTCTCAATTTCGAGTTGTTCCGCCTATCCCGCATTTTTTTTTTCTCTTCTTGTCAACTGGAATCTTGTGAGAACTATCAATTTTAGGGTGAGGAGGGTCGTTATATCCTCCTCTGTTTGAAGAAATCTGAGTTGCTCTATTGTTGTGATGGGCCGTTGGAGCGATGCTCCAGGATGTCGTACTTTTGGGAGTGATATCCGTCGATTGAACACTCTTCTCATCGGGGCCTTTTCCTTGTTGCTTGTATAATTCAGTGGTTCTTTATAGTTTGTCTAGGTTGTCGGCATAAAAATGAGAGCATTGTCGTCAGTGTCTTTGTTTTCAGGTAGGTGTTTTTTGAAAAAGGAATTTTTGAAGCCAAGTGTTTGTAAATGTTGTAAAAAAAAATTATTGGGGTCGAACCCTCTTAGGATTTCACATATCTTAGGTTCAAGTTGCTAAAGTGTGTTGTGATTTCATCAATTTTGTTGACGTTTTTCAACATGAAGTCCCCGACTTTCCAAGGCAGAGGAATGAACTATTTTTTTCTCTTCTCTTGGAATAGATGCAACCGATAGTTGTATTTCATTGCTACTTTTGTAACAAAAATTATGTCTGTAATGTGACATGGAAGGAGAGCAGGTTTTTCCCTGGAGCCAAAAATCCTTATCACGGTGTAATTATCCATATGTTCAAGTGCCCCCTTCCTGTCCAAAAACCTGGTTTCATGGTCACATATGCGGGAAACATCTTCTCCTAATAAAAAAACTTTGAAAACAGACACAAAGCCATTAAAAAACTCATAAAAATAGTGGGAGGCCTTGTGCTTCCACAAGGCCTAGTACCAGAACGTTACTGGGTCAACTTCCCAGTTGACCTTCTTGGAGAGAGACACTTTTGGAAACTTGCAGCAATGTGCTATCACAAAAACCAAGTAAGATGACATATAAAATTTCTTCTCCTTTTTAAATCTTGACAATTGGGAACATATTTCATGGGAAATTAGCTTGCCCCAATAAAAGATGGCATGTTCCTTGGCTATGAAATAAAGAATATAAAGAGCCATCCGGGAAATAGTTGTTGTGGACTCCTATCCTGTTATTCTTGTAAACAACCAGGCAATTTCCCGGTATGGATTTCTAAATGAACTAGCCTGCAAGCTTTTGATATCTTTAGGAACTACCATCGGGTATTCCAAGAACTGGGGCAAGAGGTCCAACCCGTTATTATGCTTTCTTAGGAACTGCTTGCAATCATTTCCTTTGAACGTAAATGTTGGATCCGACAATCGCAACATCTGGTGGAAGACCCGAGGTGACAAAGAAACAGAAGAGCGGTCTCGCAATGGAATAATTCTTTGGTATGAAATAAATTTATCGGCGCACCAAGAGACCAACTCCTTACAGTGAAAAACTTCAGGGACACAACCTGCACGAGCAATCCCAGAGGTCCAAATTACTTCGTTCTTGGCAGTAGGGGATGAGTAATAAGAATATGCCATGGACCACTGGAAGTTCTGGTGCTCGCGCCCGAAGATGTTCACTGTATCTCCACATAAATGTTGTCAAGATGATGCCATAGGTTTATGAGAATGTTCGTTTTCTCCAGACGATGGTTGAAATGAACAATTGGAGGCGATAATATAACTCTCTGCAAATGTTGGTTCAATGCTTATGAATGGGATAGCTCCTCGAGTCTTTCGTTCATTAATGACAATCTTTATGGGTGTTGCATGATGAGATATTAGTAGTAAAGTTTACTTATTGCATTTTTAGAAGTGCGAAGGTGGCGGGTACGACGAAGAGCAATTAAGGATTGGAGGTTTTGTGAACGTGCCAACCCGATGATGTGTGAACTCCATTTCATGATTTTGAAATCAACACTCGAAAGGCATAATATAACCCTCCACAAATCTTGGTTTAATGCGTATTAAAATGAGATCTCCTTGAGCCTTTCGCCCATCAATGACAATCTATACGGTTCCCACGATGAGATGTTGGAATTAAAGGTCACTAATTGCATATTTAGAAACAAGATATATATATAAACATTTTTTTTATTATAGACAAATGTGAAGGTCATAGAGACAGGGAAGAGCAAGGAAAGAATGGAAAGGTATGAAAAGCGGTCAGACGAGATTCAAAATAGGGTTACGGAGGATACTCGGGAGAGGTGAGTGTCCAACGATCAAATTCTATGTATCCAAATTTTTGATTGCAAAACGTGTAAAATGGAAGAGAGCATGATGGGGCAGTTCAACGACCGATTTATATATTTGCGGAATTTCGAGAAAGTGGCTAAGTATGGAATAGGGAAACGGTCAGAAGGACTTGTTTTTGGAATTTAGGATTGAATATTTCGTGAACAGACCAACCCAATGACGCGCAAATGACATTCCATGATGTTTGAAATTAACACTCGGAAGAGATAATATAACCATCCATAAATTTTGGTTTTATGCGTATTAATGGGAGATCTCCTCAAATCCTGCTTTAGCATTAATGCTTGCTAATTGCATATTTAGAAATAATATCTTGTATATACCTTCTAATTGCTAGATGAAAAGGGTGCGGACACAGGAAACAATGATTAGGAATTTGATATTTCTTGAACCCGCCAACCCGACGATGCGCAAAATAAATTCGAAGAAATGGAAAAGTATGGAAAGCGAACGGACAGGATTCAAAATGGGGTGACAATAGTTTCACAGGAGACGTGAGGACCCGATGGTCAAATTGTATGTCTCTGAAGTTTTCAGTGCAAAATGTGTACCACGAAAGAGGGCATGATAGGTATACTGTAATACGGAAGACAACATGATCTGAGTCCGGTTGTAAATTTGTATATCGCGGAAGTTAGCATACTGTTTGCAGGTCACAGAACAATAGAAGTGAAATCTAGAGCCCGCATACCTGGGAATCTACGGTGGGAGAAGTGGTTGGGTATGAAATGGGGATGCGGTCGGTCAGAGTCGTGATATAAAAGCGCGAGTGAAAATGTGAACCTGCAAGTCCGCCAACCCGCGCAACTAGACATTTTCAAAAAAATGACTAAGTGACAAGAAAGATAAAGTATAGGGAAAAGAGAAACGAGAATTTGGTTAAATATAGAAGACGGATAAGAAGGGATAATATATTCACATCTATAATAGATATTACATTTTCTCGCAAGATCTTTTCGGCATGTTTCTGGAGAAGTTATATACTTATTGCATATACTTGGAAAGAAGTGCAAAGGTGGCGGGCACAAAAAACAACGACTAGGAATTGGAAATTGTCTAAAGCTGCCAACCCGACAATCTACGAAAGAGATTGCAAGAAATGGTCGTGGAAAGTGGTCGGACGGGCTTCAAAAGAGGCTGAAAAGGGTTCCCAAGGAGACATGAGGGCCCGATGGTCAAATTGTATTGATCAGAACTTTTGAGTGCATATTGTGTAACACAGAAGAGGGGATGATGTAGGAGTCATGAACCCACAAGTCCACCAACCTGCGCAGCTGGACATTTTCAGAAAAATGACTAAGTGACGAGAAAGATAAAGTATAGGGAAAATAGAAACGAGAATTTGTTTAAGTATATAATATAGAAAAGAAGGGCGAATATATTCACATCTGTAATACATATTCCATTTCCTAACAAGATCTTTTCTGCATGTTTCTGGAGAAGTTATATACTTATTGCATATACTTGGAAAGAAGTGCGAAGGTGGCGGGCACAAAAAATAATGACTAGGAATTGGAAATTGTCTGAACCCGCCAACCCGACGATCTGCGAAAGAGATTGCAAGAAAGGGTTGTGGAAAGCGTTCGGATGGGCTTCAAAAGAGGCTGACAAGGGTTCCCGAGGAGACACGAGGTCACGACTGTCAAATTGTATTGATCGGAACTTTTGAGTGCATATTGTGTAACACGGAAGAGGGGATGATGTAGGAGTTGTGAACCCGCAAGTCCGCCAACCCGCGCAGCTAGACATTTTCGGAAAAAATACTAAGTGACGAGAAAGATAAAGTACTGGGAAAAGAGAAACGAGAATTTTTTTAAGTATAGAAGACGAAAAAGAAGGGCTAATATATTCACATCCGTAATAGATATTCCATTTCCTGGAAAGATCTTTTTTGCATGTTTATGGAGCAGTTATATACTTATTGCATATACTTGGAAAGAAGTGCGAAGGTGACGAGCACATAAAAAAATGACTTGGAATTGGAAATTGTCTGAACCTGCCAACCCGACGATCCACGAAAGAGATTGCAAGAAATGGTCGTGGAAAGTGATCGGACATGATTCAAAATAGACTGACAAGGGTTCCCGAGGAGACATGAGGGACGGACGGACAAACTGTATTGATCTAAACTTTTGAGTGCATACAGTGTAACACGGAAGAGGGCTGATGTAGGAGTCTGGAAGTCAATTTGTATATAGCGGAAGTAGAGGGGTTGTTTGCAGGTCAAGGAACATTGAAAGTGCAGTCCACTTATCCGAGAATCCGCAAGCGAAAAAATTCGGGTAAGTATGGAATTGGAGGTGTGAAAGAGATTCCAAGAAATGGAGAAATATGGAAAGCGGACTCAGGGGCTTCAAAATGGCGTGACAATAGTTCCCTAGGAGACATGAGGACCTGAAGGTCAAATTGCAGGTCTTGGAACTTTCGTGTGAAAACTATGTATCATGGAAGAGGGTATGATGTGGGAGTGTGGTAGTAAATTTTTATATCACGGAGGTCTGGGTGTTGGTTGCAGGCCACAGAACAATGGAAATGCAATATAGAGCCCGCCTGCCTAGGAATTCATGATCTGAAAAGTGCCTAGGCATCGAATGGCTAGTGGTTGGTCGGAGTCGCAATATAAAAGCAGGAGCGCAAATGTGAACCCGTGAGTCGGCCAACGCGCGCATTGAGACATTTTCGAAAAAATGACTAAGTAACGAGAAAGAGAGAGTAGAGGAAAAAAAACCGACAATTTGGTCAAGTATAAAAGAGGGAAAAGAAGGTCCAATATATTCAAATCTGCAATAGATATTCCATTTCCTGGAAAGATCTTTTTGTATGTTGCTGGAGAAGTTGTATACATATTGCATATACTTGGAAATAAATATGAAGGTAGTGGGCACAGGAAACAACAACTGGAAATTTGAAATTTCCTGAAGTTTCGAACTCGACGATCCGCGAAAGAGATGTCAAAAAATGGTCAAGTGTGGAAAGCATTTGGACATGATTCAAAATAGGGTGACGGGTTCTCGAGGAGATGTAAGGCCCCACCTTTAAAATTGTATATATCAAAACATTCCAATGAAAAATGTGTAACACAGAAGAGGGGATGATGTAGGAGTCCATAAGTAAATCTGCATATCGCAGAAGCCGAAGTGTTGTTTGCAAGTCACAGAACAATGGAAAGTGTAATTTAGACAAAGGGGAAGCGCTCGGTCGAAACGCGTGAATCCGCCAACCCGCACAATAAGACATTTTCGGAAAAAATGACTAAGTAACAAGAAAGAGAAACTACAGGGGATAAAAGAGTGGGAAAATAGAAAGGCGGAGGGAAATTTTTGTAAGTGGGAATTGGTTTCAAACAAGCCCCATTGTTGCAAAACCATCATTTTCTAGTAATTGTTAGCAAATGCTTTGTTGAAGATTAGATTTTATTGCAACTTGTGGGAGTAAGTGTGTTCTTGATACATTCTTCCATGACTATAACATATTAAATTAAGTATTAAACTTCTTGCATTATGGGTTTTTAGCATTAAAGATTAATAATTGCATGTCTAAAAACAAGAATGACGATGTTGTTGCAACATTGTGATTTGGTATTGCTATGTTCTATCTGGATTACGAATAGAATTGAACGTTGGTTTGAAACTGTCTGAAATTCATTTTTTGTTTCCATAAAATCCTGATGGATCGAGATATTGCATTGTCATATAATTGTTATATGCTCCATTTTAGAACAAATTACCTAAGAAAACACAATATAGAAGAACTATGAGACTACTGAACCATGCCAATGAGAACAGGTGTTAAATCTAGAAAAGAAGCAACAACCAAGACTCCAAGGCAAAAATTTTAATAGTAAATCCATATATATATATATTGAGCATTGTATATCTATCCTTAGAAATTGAACCGAGTTCTTTGGGACAAAACAATGAACATGTCTTCCATAAACACAGGCACGAGATCTACAACATGCAAGAGCCATCGAGATGCTCTTCAAAATGCATACAAAACTGATTACCATGTTTTTTTTTAGGAAATCCTTGCAGTCTTCTCCTCGATGGATCAATGTTCAGTTCCCCGATCTCAATATTTTGCGGAAGACCTGAGCCGACAAAGAAACAGGAGAGTGGGTCCGCAGTGGAATAAATTCTTGGCTTGAAGCAGATGAACAATAGTCCTATGGTAAAATTGATAGTTCTCACAAGATTCTCATGAGGAAGAAGACGAAAAACATTGCAGGGCAAACAAAATGATCCTTAACTAAAAGTTAGGACACACCAAGAAATCGCCTCCTCACAGTCGAAAACTTCATGGAAACAGGTTGCACACGCAATTCTAGAGGCCCAAATTAGTCCATTATGGGCAGAAGGAGATGACTAGTAGGAATATGCCTTGAACTAGTGGGAGTTTTGGTCCTCATTCCCTAATATGTTAATTGTATATCCAGAGAACATGACAGTGGTCCCGCAATTGAATATTTTTTTGTCTTGAAATATATCTCTGCGAGCATCAACAAATCATTTCCTTACAGTGAAATAATTCCGCCCAGAGCGAACTAATTTGGACCTCTAGAATTCCTACTTTCGAGTTGCAAAGCGGCTATTGCGTTCAGCGTCGGTTTCTTTTCTGAAACTCCTTCTTTTGGCGTTGTCAGGACCGCCATCGCCGAGTCGGGAAGTACCGCCCATTATGGTTAATTTCAATTTAGGTGAAGGCATGGGAATGGTCTTTGCATTGCCATCATCCATTGTCGCATCATTGTCCATCATATCATCTTCTTTGGGCTCTAAATCCATCCCATCAACCTCTGTGCCAACCATCAATGCAAGTGGGCAGGTTGTCTAAGCAGGCAGGGTTACCTTGGAATTCTTTGGCTTGAAATATATCTCTCAGTGCACCAACGGACCATCTCCTTTTTTTCTCCTGGGTGGAGGGAGATGAGTAGTAAGAATATGCCATGGAATACTGGAACCTCTGGCCATCATGCTCGAAGGTATTTTCTGTATCTGGACAGAACTATTGTGGTACTACTACCATAAGTTAACGAGAATTTTTTATTGCTCCAGACGATGTTTCAAATGAAAATTGGGGAGGGATAATATAACCCTCTGCAAATCTTGGTTTAATGTGTATCAATGGAAGATCTCCTTGATCCTTTCGTTGATCAATGGAAATCTCCAGGGTTCGTGCGTAATGAGTTGTAACCATTAAAGCTTACTAATTGCATATTTAGAAAAAAGTGCGAAGGTGGCGGTGACGATGAAGAGCAATTAAGAATTAGAGATTTCCTAAAGGCGCCAACTGGCCAACGCACGAAAGAGATTGCATCATGTTTGAAATGAATACTTGGAAAGGATAACACTCTTCTCCGCAAATATTGGTTTAATTCATATTAATGACAAATCTTCTCCGCCCTTTCGGACATTAATGACAATCTTAATGGTTCCTACACAATGAACTACTAGCATTAAAGCTTAATAATTGCACATATAGAAATAAGTACGAAGGTAGAGGGGATGGCGAAGAGAGAATAAGCATTGTACATTTCGTCCACCCTCAAACCTGCAAAACAGATTCCAAGAAATGCCCAAGTATGGAAAGTGGTCGGGCAGGTTTCAAAAAAAAGGTCACAAGATATACCCATGAGACGTGAGGGGCCGATGGTCAAATTGTATGTCACAATGATAGATTTCGGCCATCAATTTGTATATCGCAGAATTTCGGGTGTTGTTTAACAGTGGAAGCACAATGTTGAGCAATCAATTTGTATATTGCAGAACTTCGGGTGTTGTATATAAAAGAAGGAGACGATCGGAAAAAGGACCAAGTAAATAGAAAGTGAAAGCAAATAAGATAAAGGGGAATTTATTTGCTAATTTGTAGATCGTGGAAGTCCCGGTGTTGTTTGCAGGCGACAAAACAATGGAAACACAATGTTGAACCCGCCTATCCAGGAACTCACGATTCAAAAAATTTGTTCAATATGAAACGGGGAAGCGGTCGGTTGGGCTGGTGATCTAAAAGTAACAATGGAAATCTGAAGATGTGAATCCGCCAACTCTCGTCGGGTGTTGTATATAAAAACAGGAGACATTTGAAAAGATGGCCAAGTAAATAGAAAGCGAAATCAAACGAGATGAAGGTGAATTTGTTTTCTAATTTGTAGATCGCAGAATTATGGGTGTTGTTTGCAGCCAGCGGAACAATGGAATCACAATGTTGAACCCGCCTATCCGGAAACCCGCGATTCAAAAAGTTTGTTCAATATGACACGGGGAAGCGATCGATTGGGCTGGTGATATAGAAGTAACAATGGAAATCTGAAGACGTGAATCTGTCAACTCCCGCACCTAGAATTTTTTCAAAAAAATGAGTAAGTAACCAAAAAGGGAAAGAAAAGGGAAAAAAAGAAAGGGGATGGCAATTTTTGGAAGCGGGAATTGGTGTAAGAAACCCCCATTGATGGTTTTAATAGTAACTATGAAGTGCATTAAACATGTGAACAGGTTCTTCAATCAAGGAATAGATACAACGAGCCATGCTTATAGTTTCCAGGATCTGCTTGTATAAGAGAAGCCTCAAAAAGCTACAAGAAAATCAATTTTGGGATGTCTAAGTAAAGTTATTGTACTATCAACTTCACTGCAAGTATAACAATGACGAATTTTAATTTTAATGTCCTCTCGTTGATATGATAGTTCCATTGGATTTCTCACAGTATATATTCTTTTATTTTGAATTATTCCAGGAGATTAATTTTGCTAAGTTCATCGATCAAGGAAAAGTTATAAAACGAGCCACATACCACATTTGCGTCACGGAGCTTATATTAAAGGGAAAAGCATGTCCTCTACAGTCTTTAAGATCATAGAAAAACTGTGAAGATCCTGAATGTATTATTAATTTTACAGAACGAAGCATACAACCAAGAACCAAGTAAACACCAAATGTATTGAAAGTTGAGGCAGAAGGCAACGCATGAACACAGAAGGCCTCAAGCAATATCCCACAAGGTTCCATAGAGCAGTACGCATTGACCTTTGCATCAAACAATTTGATATATAAAAAAAACACATTGTGGCATTGGTTTTCTCTTACATCTAGTATATGTTCCCACGAGAAAATAATCAGGGCCATGGGATATGAACAAAAGTCTTCAAAGCACAAGACAACACAAAACTAGTGGAGCTTCGCCACTATACGCTAGCTATAACCAGAACTCAAAATGGGGAACAAGAAAGTTGTCAATTACTCTTTTACCATCAAGCAATATCACTATGGACATTTTCTTCTGATAGTGCCATGGTCTATCACTACCAGTTTTAAGAATGCCAAATTTCCAATATTATTGAAAATTCTTGATGATTCTGCCCAGATGAGCAGGCTATTTCGACCATTCAAAGGATGGGCCCGAGTTATTTACAGTTGGATACTTTTTTGGGGGTTTTCTCTCATGCTTCCCATTTCTGGACTGAACAATCTTATGTTGAGTCCTTTTTTTTCAATTAGGGCATCGAGAAAAAAATGCAGATACCATACCATAAATGTATAGTTGGAGACATATTTTTTATTTTATTCGAGCACCCAAAAAAAAAATCAAAAATCCTGCCATGGCTATATAGTTGGAAAACAGTTTTCCAACTTGGGCACCCAAAAAAAAACGTACAGTCCCCTCCATCAAAGACACAGTCGGCCACCATTTTTTTTTATTTGCACACTGAAACAAATATGCAAAATTCTTACTGGGAGATGCAAAACAACATCAAAATAACAACATGGATTGCATTTGTAATTAGATTCTCCTTGTTGTTTCAAGTACACAAGAAGAGACAAAAATCTGGAAAGATAATTTTACAGCTATAGATGTAAACTCCGAAGAACTCCAGTCCGTCGAACATTCATCTGGGTACACATGAGATATTTTTGTTTCCTGCCAAAGCTTGATATTATTATTATTATTATTATTATTATTATTATTATTATTATTATTATTATTATTATTTTATTCATTTATTTATTTATTTTTTAGCCGATATGCAATATTGCATTGTCCTCATTTAAGGTAAATTTGCTATGTATCCGAAAGTCATGTATCATATAGACATTGTTTGCCTTTTCTGTAGGTATGCTTCATATGACAATTATGTTAACCCAGGAAGCACATCTTGTAACAGAGGTTGTCTAAGTGTACAACGCACATTTGTGTTTCCCACGGTTCGGATGATAGCATTAAGGAAATTCCCATATATGTATGGACATTTTTCATTGCATCGCAAACAATCAATCGTATCATCACTTATCAAAGTAGAAGCAGAAGTAGGAGAGTTTCATTTTGCACATACAGGCTCAAAGGGGGTCGAGTATGCATTCATTGTAACCAAAGCACCTTCAACCTAGAAACGTGAGCATAGCAGTTAATATATTGAACAATATAATATACAACTGCACCCAAATAAAATAAAATAAAATAAAAAACTGCAAAAATTTGGTGAGGCTATTTGTATGAGAAAAGTGAGGATGAATCTGTAGATGTATACACATAACAGTTGTAGAGCTAGTTAGTTTCTTGAGATCCTGTAATCTGTCTGCTCGCAATTATGTTACAAATTTTGCTTGGGTTGTGCGAAAGATCCTTTCTTTAACATCCCTTTTCATTGTTATATTTTTGAAGAGCATAAGTGGAAATTTCCCTTTATGCAATTGTTGTTCCATTGACGAAAACAAATTTGAGTAGGTATCGAACAATTGCAGTTGCAACATGGAACAGTGCAATATTTGTGTAACTTAACCAAGATACATGGACATGCTAAAGCAAAGGATAAAAACTAGATATGGAGAACGGTACCATCACCTTGTCGCTATCTGACTCTCCATCTTTTATATGGAGAATGTGTTGCGAGCCAAGTTTTCTCGCCATTGTAACAGGTGCGCCAATGGTTCTAATTGGGTAAATGTTGTTGCAATGTGCAAGTTGGTTGATAGTTGTGTCTGGGACGAAACGATATTCTGAACAAATAGCGGGAATTTTTTCCACAATACTTGTTTCGTTGAGCGAAATAATTCGATCACAATCACCATGGTCATAAACTGTTTTGGGCAATATATTAAAATTTGTAATGGATATCCCATTACATGGCAATATCTTTTCCGCATGTTTTTGGACAAGTTGTGTAGGAATAGTCAGTGTGACTGTCATCAGGGCCTCCTTGTATGTCATGTCAGCACACATAATGGATCTAGTTTTGTTTTCCTTGTCCAAGTAGGTTCTATAGACGACCATTATGTCCCCGATGAACACTTGTCCGGTTCGACGACTATTCAAGCCCTCTATTGATAGTATTTTGGGTGTCACAAGTTTAGACCTGGTGACAATTTTCAAACAGGAAAAGTAATGTGAATGGTATGAATTATTTTTTTGTTTTCTTTCTTTCCTGACATAAATTTACAAGTAGACGCACATCTTGGATGAACAATGGAGCCAAAGTTTTGCAACCATACCTCTTGGTCTGCGGAGCCTGCTCTATGTTCGGCGTCTCGCTTGTACTTGTTGATACTTCTTGTGAACTGTAAAGTATGTGTTGAAGATGACATCAACATATTCACCATGCCATAGATGAATAAATAGCTAAGGATATTTGTTTGGTAAACATACTAGGAATAACATGTATGCATCTTTACCTTTGGCCTTGTCAGTTTGCTGATGTTTGGGATGACTGGATGCTCATGGCCATGTCACTAGTCCAAATTTTTATGATGCAAGAATGTGTAGATGAACATCAAAAGGAATAAACAAGCATATGCATTGTATATTGTCCATAATTTTTCTTAATGTCACATGCAATGTCTAAGCATATGGAATACTAAATAAGGTGTCAACGGACAATCGGGAAACATGAGGACCCGAGGATCAAATTGCATGCCTCAGATTTTTTGACTGAAAAATGTATAACAGTAAATAGGGCATGATGGTGGAGCACGATGGAAAATCTTTATATCGCGGAACCTCGGAACCCAGAGGTACAGCCTTGAACCTGCTAGCCTAGCACCCGCAATCGACAAAGTGGGTAAGTATGGAATGAGGTAGAAGCGTGACCATAAATGTGAACCCGTGAGTCCGCCAACCGGTGCACCAAGGCATTTTTAGAAAGACGACTAAGCAAAGAAATTAGAAAGAAAAAGGGATAATAGAAAATATAAAAAGTAGAAATGGGGAGGGCACAAAGGCCCATTGTTTCCAAATCATCATTTTTTAGTCCAATATTATATGCCCCCACTCGTTTTTTATATTTAATTTACTAGCACAGTTGGTATACCTTTTTGAAGATTGTACCATAGACCCCTCTGTTGTTGCATACACGAATTCATCTTCCTATCCAACCAATTTGTTTCTTCCAAGGTAGCAACGCTGAATATACAGTGGACATGAAGTCAAGTTAGTATGAAGAAAGACATGTAAAAGAAAGAAATACAGTTCTATTTATTTCAATGTAGCAGTAAAGAGAATATGATTCACATAAGAATAAGAAGAAAGATACGTAGTATCTACATATAGTAAAAAAGGTGCAAAACAGTAGAGAAAATACACATACAATAAATGAAATATTAAACACTAGAATATGAAATAAGAGTACATGTATGCACCTCTGTAGCTCCTCGTCTACATTCGCGCCAAAGAGTCCATCATATAAAAGAACATTTGCTCACACATAAGCATTTACAAGAAGATACATGAACTTAACACATAAGTTTATTTTGCATATTTATACACATGAAGCAAGGTCATGTAAAGTTTATTTTTAATGAAGTAGAGGGTGCTTGCATAGCATAACAAGTCAGCCTTCTATTTTCAGATCAGGTGGTATCAGAGCATAGTTTGTTTTGCTCATGTGTTTGCCATTGATAGCTTGAGATTTAGCTATTGGTTTTTGTGCAAGTTTTGTGTTGAAGTTTGATATCTTGCAAAGATGGAGGAAGCTTCAAGCATTGATAGTTCTCATACATTTTCATTATCTAAAGAAGAAATTATAACTATGAGAGATTTGATGAAAGAGATGTATGAAGACAGGAATAAGAACATTGTTCTTGAAGAGAAGTTGATGGCCATGAAGCAGGAGAAAGACCAACTTTTGCAAAGGTTGCATGAGATGGAGCTTCAACTCCACGAGGCAAAGGAAACCCTTACCAAGTACATGCATGAACATAAGGTATGCAGTGTTAGTTTATCTTCTAATTCCTCTAAAGATGAATGTTTTGGTGGTTTTGAGAGTCACACAAGAGGAATAGGGTCCAAGTTGTTGTTAAAGATGGGCTATGAAGGTAAAGGTTTGGGTAAGCATGCACAAGGCATTGTTGAGCCTATTGTTGTTGAAGAAATACCTAAGTATTGTGGTCTTGGATATGAACGACAAGATGGAGCAAATTCCAAAGTCGAGGAGACAAAGGAAAAAGTTCCAAGCATAAACTTTGTTTCAAGTTCACCTCCTCAAGAAGGCTTTAAAGGTGAAAGTTCAAGAACTTTTATTGAAAGTTCAATCCCTTTAGTATGCAAGGCTTGTGTTCAAGATGAATGCAAATGTGAGAGTTGTGACAGTGATGAGGACAAGAACACTATTGATGGTCTTCAAAGGAGAGCCTGTAACTCTTCAGATTCACCTCCTCAAAGACGCGATAAAGGTGAATGCTCCAGGTATAATTATGCTTATCATTCAGTTGCATTTGATTATGTTAAGCATGATAAATTGGGAAGAAAGAATCCTTGTACATATTGTGGTTTGTATAACCATCATGTTTCAAAGTGTTGGAAAAGATTAACCGCTTTCAGGAAACTTTCTAAGCAAAGACAGCGTGAAAGGAGGATGCAAAATATTTGCACTCATTGTCAGAAGCGGGGTCATCTCATTGACCAATGTTGGACGTTGCATCCAACTACTCATCCACAGCATAAGAAGCAGTTGGATAAGGAGATTGGCAAGAATGGAAGAGGAGATTCCATCATTGATGTGAGTTAGGATGATTCACAAGAGGACGATGTTTAGCAGAAAAAGTCACTGTTGATTTGACTTGGTAAGAAATGGCTGGATCTCTTGAACAAGTGAGGCTTGCGTTTTTTCTGTTGTAAATGCACTTTACAGTGTTATATGTGCATTTATGGGAAGCATGATAAGTTGCAGCCATTTATATTTTTTGTGTTCAACTCTTAAGTGCCCATATGTTTCGAGGTTGTACTTATGTTTGTACTGGAAGGAGAGTTGAAGAGTCATGAACATGCATTTGTTTTTATGTATGTGTAATCAGTGAACCTGATGATGGTTCATCATGAGTGATTCATGATCGTTACATGATTATGTATCATGTTTGTCGACTTGTCAGTTTGGGAAGGCTGATGTTTCAATGAGTCTCGACTGGTGTTGATGATTTTTTGACGACTATGTTGTGTCAATCATGTTGTTCGACTTGTGTTTAGTCGATGGTGTTTATTGACTTGAAATATGATTTTGAGTATACCATGATGCAAGAAAACTCCATGTGCTTTGATAAAGTACGAGATGCGACAGTTTGTTTGAAGAGCAAAAGATTTTTGTTGGCATCATTTTTCAGTCTTGTATAATTTATTTTCAAGATTGATGGTTTTCTTGGCTTGTGACAAGATGTCGCAGGAAAGTTTTGCAGCCATTGGAGAGTTGATTTTGTTGATGCCAAAGAGTTCGAAAGAGGGACTTGATTCTCAGTGGGAAGGTTGGCATTCTTCCAAGCACAGAGAGAGCAGTGGGTCAGCAACAGCCAGAGAGCAGTGGTTGAAAGACATAGCCAGTTGCAGTGCACGGCATGTCAAATTATTTAGGTGATTGTCGAAAGGATTTTGATATAACTTGAAAGTAGATGATCATAAGCTTTTGTGGGTCCAAAATCCTTTCAGTGGGAAGGTGTGATCAAAATCTGGACCAGGGGGCAAAATTTTGCTCAATTTTCAAAGTGCTCAAAATGCGACGAAAACTGTGCCATTACGTCTGTCTCGTCTTCCTGATTCCGGAGGTATATTTACTTTCTCAAATGGAGTCTGTATGGAGAAGATATCGTGATTTGTTCGCCGAGCCAAACAGGCAAAAATTTGATGTTGACTGTACCTGTCCGTACAGTCCGTACAAGACACGTGGCAGGTCCGTACATGCTGACGTGGTAGGGTACGACTCACACATGGCAGACGTTTACTGGTTGACAGTTGGGCGAATCAAGTTTTGACACGTGGCGTCATTTGGACGAATGGATGGGTGCCACGTGGCCCAATCAAGGGCTGCCACGTGGCACCCGTTTATTGGTTATTGGTCGTTTGATTGATATGGTAAAAATTTTATGGGTCCATGGGGTTCGACCCCCGGACCTCATCCCACTGTCCAAAGCTTTAACATAATCCACCCGACCGTTGGACCACACGTTGGTTCTTATATGGCATATGGCAAAAATTATATATGAATTCAAATATGGTTATAAACGGTGGGAGGTCGGGCTAGGGCTTAGCCCCGACCCCGGTTCTATGGTGTTATGTAATGTGACCACTATACATTTGGGCGCGCGCACAGGGGGGTATTTCATATATGGTTTCAACTATATTAATGCACGGTTGTATTGTTATATGCGACCCATAGTTTTATATCACATTGTATTAACTATTTGCGCGTGGGTTTTTGGAACTTAACCCATAGTATATACGACCATATTTTAATGTATGTGCACGGTTGTTTGGTGCATGGGGTTTGGATAGCCCACGGTTTTTATATTGGCATGTGACCTCGACCAGGAGCGCGGGGGCCGGTTTCAAACGGCTTTTGTAACGGTTAACCACCTTTTAACCAAGCACGAGGTCATATGTGCCATACGCCCAGGTGCTAGGCGATTAGGGGCTGGAGGCACCCTAACCGTTCTACGGTTTGCACCGTTGGCATGGTTGCGCCTAGTGCTGGGTTATAACGCGTTTTGGGAGCGTGTTCCTGGTTCATGCACACAGAGGTGCATTTTGGCGAGTCAGTTCCAGCAAAGTTGAAGGAGGAAAATGGAGGAGGCCTAACTTCTTCATCGTTTGGCCGATTGAGGTGCCGTAAAAGCCCAGCTAAGGGTTTTTGGACGTCCTGAATCCATTGACATTTTTTTCACAGCCATTTGAAGACTTCTTCTGCAAGTTTTTCACCATTGAAGTTTCAGCAAGCTCCAGGGAGCTTGAAGCCCTCATTGATCGAGGACATGGTTTGGTGAGCCTATGTTTGCTTTCTGTGATTGAATAATAATTTTTGGCTAATTGATATGCTCTGAGCACATTGGGATGGGTTTCAGAGGCTGTTGAGGACTTTTACAGGTGTTTTTTCCAAAGAGAAGCTCAGGGAAGCTTATGGCCACATGTAGAAGAGGTCATGCCCGGATGAGCCATGACCCGTTTTCAGAGTTCTATTAGTCATTTTTGGGGTTTTTATGTGTTCTGATATCAATGGTACATTCTGTTTTTCCATTGGAGTTGAGCAGAATATTGTAAAAGAACTTTTGACAAATTAATCCCAGAGAGCCAAGCCCATTGATGGAGGCTCAAGGAGATGTAGCCCGGAGGGGGGTGAACTCTATCATGTTGTGATTGTTCTGAGTTTGATGGTTTGTTTCCTGCAAGTTGAGTTGCTTTGTATTTGTTTAAAGTACATATTTAACCATCTAAAAGAACATTTTCTCACACATAAGCATTTACAAGAAGATACATGAACTTAACACATAAGTTTATTTTGCATATTTATACACATGAAGCAAGGTCCTGTAAAGTTTATTTTTAATGAAGTAGAGGGTGCTTGCATAGCATAACAAGTCAGCCTTCTATTTTCATATCATCCAACCACTCTGTTTGTTTAAATGTAGCAATGCGGGAAAAATACAATGGACATGAAGGAACTTAGTATGCAGAAAGACATGAAATGAAGATAAGTTATTATGTAGGAAGGTACACAATATCTACATATAATAAACTAGGTGAATACATATACAGACAATAAATAAAATACAAAACAACGGAATATGAAATAACAATACAAGCATGTACCTTTGTACAAAATACAATGAACATGAATGGAAGTTGGTATGCACCGGAGAACAAGTAATATGTACATACAGTAAATGAGAATCAACAAATAGAATAAAAGATAGTCAGAAACGTGAACCTTTGCTTTTCTCCATCCATGGTTGTAAATATATAAAGTTTTTCCCTGCCCAAAATATATTACAAGCCACAAAATATTAAGAAATTGCATGGCCATAGCTAAATGATTTTGGTTTTTTGTGGCAAAGTATCCAGATATGCTTCCAGACATGGAAATATAATTTTGCAGTATCTTTGGTGTACATATCATATCTCAAGTACAAGACAAATTGTATCGTGGTCACACCAGTCTATGTAGAGGATAAAGAAAATCTATTGTGATATGGGAACATTCCACCATATATGGCTAATAAGTGTGGTTTGCACATGTTTTATTTTAACAAAAGAAACAACGGATATTGCAATTGCACATGTAGTTGTCCAATTATTTCTTATGCCACTATTTTCTATCATGTCAACACTGAAGTATCAACAAAATTTTACAGCAGAACAGGTGCCAGATCTCGACTTCGCCGGACACGAAAAATAACACAACCGCAAATCCACTCGTG
>ML807577.1:80834-124133 GCA_009831015.1 Picea engelmannii
GACATGGACTAATAATAAGATATAAAAAGGGATTATGACATTTCAATCACACCTAAAATTATATATATTATAATTTATCACATCCCCCTTAAGATTGACTTGTGGGTAAGGAAAGGACATTATGATGTTCCTTAATGACAACTTTATATCAAGCATAGTACACAATTTGACAAATTTGGCCTCTATCAATGACTTGGAAAATATGTTTAAATTTGGTCCTAAATGTGAGATTACTCTCATAGAATAACATTGAATCTTGGGTGGTTGAAATGATGACCAACACTAACATTTTGACCATGACAAAGTGTTGACAAACCCTTAATGAAGAATACACCTTTATATAACAATAGCCTCCAAAACCTTTACACAAACCTCTTCAGAACTAGAGAAGCAATCATTAGGAAACTCAAATCCAAGCGTAGAAGAGTGCATGCACAAGTGGTCAAAGTGTGAATTCAAATCCCACAATGTTGTCAAATAAGATTCTCCAAAATGACATAGATGGCTAAGAGGCTCATGATGATCAATAATCTCAACAAGTTCCCCAAACACCACATGCTACAAGATGGTTTTCCGATCATAAGTGTATATGTGCCAAACAAAATAACAATTAAAGACACCTAGTTGTTAAACATAGACAATGTTGCTACCTTGAGTCAATCTTTAGGAGGGATAAGCACAATGTGGTTCTACAATGGACACAACTTAGCGATAATATGTCCTCAAGAAAGAGCTTAGATGTCACTGCGATGTCCCATTAGTGCATCCACAACTAATTCTAATAGTGGGTATCGATCCAAAATTTTGCCAAACACACTTCTTAACAGTTGATATGCACACATAGATATGGAAATAAGAATATTGATACTTGGATGAAGAGAAACAATATATCCTACTAATATGATTATTTTGTTGATATAGCTTCATCGTGGATGGTAAGGTATTTGGTTTTGACCAATGAGAAGGTGTGGAATCTAGGTTTGGTTTATCAAAAGGTACATGCTTTGGTTACTTTTGATCCATGATAAAAGCAGGAACATGGTGATTCACATGTGAGGATGTAGTTACAACATATCTAAGCCTTTCCCTTATTGGTATTATCTAAGGCTCAACTTGTTGAGATTCACAAGAGAGAGAGAGGGTCATGGAACCAAACAACAAACCCTAATTATGCAATAAGATAAAGATAAACCAACAAAATCCAGCAAGAGAGAGAGACCACATGTATGCTAGAGAAACATAACCAAGAACATGTGCGTTAGGAAGAAAAATAACCCATGAACAATATAACACAACACTTGGTGGTGCTTATAGGCTTAATAACTTTGATTAAGAATGAAATAATGATTACAACATGATTCTTAGAAATAAGAGTTAGGTGGATATGCATATATGGCACTTTCCCCAAGAAGGGTTATGGCCCTAAGTTGGCTAGGTCGACCTTAATAAAATTTAAATATAATAATAAGGTTGAACTTATTATAATTATGTTTGGTTAAGGTTGACTTAGTCAATGTAGGCTCATAACCTTCCAGGAAAATCACCCTACCTCTTGAGTTGTGTATATATACACCAACTCTTATTTGTATTATTCATATATCATGATCATTTTGTCATTCTTTATCAAAGTGATTTAGCCTACGAGAACTACCAATTGTTGTTTTCTATTGTTCATGGTTTATTTTTCTTCCTAATGCACTTGTGTTTGGTTATGTTTCTCTGGTGCACCTATAATTTCACCCTCTAGTTCACTTATGTTGGCTTATCTAAATACCTTACTGTATAATCATGTTTTTTTTGTTTTGTTCCTTTTGACCATCTCTCTCTCTTATGAATTTCAACATGATATTAGAGTAGGGGTGAACATCCTTTAACTCTATAGTTGATTTTAGGTTATTTGGTTGGTGGCATCACCAATTTTTTGTCACTATGGAACTCGGGTTTTAGATCATTTTTCACTGGAGATATTTAGTGGTTGTTTCAAGGTTATTTGACTAGTGGCATCACCAATTTTTTGTGACTATGAAACTAGGGTTTCAAATCATGTTTGTTTGCAGTTTTTCAGTGATTGATCCAAGGTTGTATGGCTAGTGGTATCACTATTTTTTTATAGTGACCATGGTGTTAGAAATAATAGATGTGCTTGTTTAACCATAAACAATATAGAAATATTGTCACCCAACCATAGGCCAAAGCCACCTCGAGCACCTTAACCTTGACAGAGAATGATTCCGGAAGCAAACCATAGGCATAATAGCCAATCAATGTAGCGTACCTCTCTCCAGAGGAAGCATACAGGGTAAAATATACAAACCATAACCAATAGAAAATCCAAGCCTAAACCGAGAATACAGATTGTAGTAGCTTCAATTGCAGCTACTCTCCAGACTTGCACACTTACCCAGTTTTTGTAGTGCGCACTTGTACATTTCTGCAATTGCAAGTTGTGTGTACCAAATGAGATCTAGCTTCCTATATTTATACTATTTTTCATGAGTTGTCTGGGCTGACTTCTCATTCTGGAGGCTAAAGACTTAATATTAAATATTTCATTGAGTCGACTTGTCTTTTAGGGTTATGTTCAATGCCTTAGGGTTTCTTCTTGCTTCCTAGAATATTCGATTCTCGACAAGGTTACACGTGGAGGTAAATACCTCCTGCAGCTACCATACTATCAACACTCCCTCCTAGCTAGGGAGGTATTGAAGGCAATGATCTTGAGCACAAACATACCATTCAACCGGTAGCATCATCATAGTTGTACAGACTATATCATGATTAGATCACAAGCACCATCATCACTATCATTTGATAGCATCATCTGCATCATCTCTCGAATCCATACTCCATCTGAGTAATCAAGCATGATTTTGAATAAGTCACTCACTCCATAGAGTGATACAAGGACCATTCTTCTAATCTGGACATATGCCCTAGAAGAATGATTGTCCCAATAGATGCTAAAAGCTACGCCATGGAATACAGAGACCATTCCTATAGGAATGTCAATCTAGGACTATTTTCTAATCGAGTCATATGTACCATAGAGATTCATCTCAACCTAAATGCCTTAGAAAATATCAGTCATGAACCATTTTCCTAATCGGGCCACAATCTGTGCCTTAGGAAAATACTAGTCCATGACATGTCAACAAATTGTCAACCTGAACCATTCTCCACAAGGAGAATACCTGTCCACGAACAATCTGTTCTATCTGGACCATTCTCCACCTAGAGAATGTCTTTCCACAAGCACACTGACTATCCATCTAGCTGATAATCATTTTCAACAGTACTGATAGTCTACATGGAAATCAGAACAATGTTATTCAATAGAACACAATTGTTTCTATCCATAGTAGTACACAACTACAATCCAATGGTACACTACCACACCAAGTATCACATGACTACTTAATCAGTGACACATAGTCACAACCAGTGGAACACATCCACCACAGTAACATACATCTATTTTCCAGAGACATACAATCTCCATAGCAATCATATCATCTGATATCAACCTGCACAGAAAAAAAATATCATGATATAAACTGAGTCATCTGGGCCATTCTTACACACACATCTATGAGATTTGGAAGAGCATCTACCCTCTGAAAGTAAAAAATCATCCATGGGCTATCTGGACTATTCTTCTCAAGCATAGAAGAATAATTGTCCTTGATTTCTGAGCCTGGACCATTCACCTAAATGGGCCATTCCTCCGGCACTAAACATAGTGTAACCTGGATAGAATGAGTCTTCCCTAGGGAATGTCTGTCCCTGATTGTTGAACCTGGACCATTCACCTAACTAGGCTATTCCTCCGGCACTAAACATAGTGAAACCTGGAGATAATGAGTCTTCCTTGGGGAATGACTGTCTAAACCATTTCCTAATGGAAATGATTGTCTTGCACCAACCTCCAAAATGGACCATTCTTTAAAATTGCTCACAATTGTGAACTTTGAAAGAATGACTGCCCGTTGAGGCAAACCATTCTACTTGACCACTACTCAGGGTGTCTGCCAAGAAGAATGACTATCATAGACCATTCCCCCACTCTAGCCACAAGGGGAATCGTTTTCTATGGTACATCAACAATCTATCGAACCATTTTCATTACGAAAATGATTATCTGATCTGGACCATTTTCTGAACTGGAAAATGTTTGTCCGTCAAAAATCTCAAACCACTTTCTGAATTGGAAAGGAACTGCTCATCTTGGACCATTTTTCAAACTGAAAAATGATTGTCCATAAATCAATAACACATCAGTGCTCCCTCCCAACCTGAGATTAATCTCTTCCTTTTTCAATAAGGAATTCGTCTCCACGAGCTCCAACTTGTTTCTTGAGTACCCAAAATTTTTCATCTTGGACATAGGCTTTACCAAAATATCTGCTATCTTCTCATATGTGGAGATATATTGGAGAACCACTTCTCTTTTATAGACTTCATCACAAATAATGTAATGTTTGATCTCAATGTACTTAGGTATGTCTGTAACACTAGTTTTCTATGAAGGCTTCATATAGCTCTGATCATTACAATATATCATGGTTGAATTCAACACTTTTGTTTCCTGCTAGCCCATGACATCGTGGCAAGGCTCAAACTGAAACATATCCAAGTATCACTTCTTTTGTCATCATGAAAGTTTTTTTGGATTAGAAATCCATCATCTTGGACTTTTGAGTAACCATTATGATACATTATCTCTGTTATAGAAAGTTTTCACCACACTTCTATTGTGCATGAGAGGCTATGCACCAAGTTGTTTGAATCCATACAAGATCTTCTTCCATCTACATACAAGGGTTTCTTTTTGGTATACCTAAAAACCTTGAGGTTGTTCTACATACACTTCTTGTTCAATTACTTTGTTGAGGAGAACATTCCTTACATTCATCTGATGTAAACTCCAACCCATGGATATTGCAGAAGATATAATGGCTCAGGTAGAGGTATGTCTGGTTACTGGAACAAACTATCATCATAGTCTTCTCCCTCCATCGGGAAGAACCTCTAGTTTGGAATCTCACAATGCTTCCATTCATAAGTCTTTCATACATTGTTGTTCATCACAACTTCCATTTCTTCTGCTTGATTTCTTCTAGTGGGTTCAAACCAAGCTCATAGTCTTTTGATTCTCGATATAATGACTGGTTGTTCTGGATTTTATTTCTCTCTTGGAATCTTCATGTTCTTCCTCATGATTCTGTTTATCTCTTGGGTCCATGGAGTTTTCTATAGATTCCATGCCCTAAAGATTCCAACTTATTCCTTTCATCATAGGATCATGGATGTGGATGGACAACCATGGATACTTTAAGGATTCTTTTCGAAGAAGACTTCTTCTAAAGTCAAACTGAACACGTGTTGCTTTTCATAGCTGCTACCATCAATGGGAACATGGATAGATACTTCATAATCCTCAATGAATCATATTATTTAGGATTAGCTCCCTCCTAATCCTTTCTTCATGCATGAATGCATGCTCTTCTTTTGGAATTATATAATCATCTCCCTCCATCTAAGAGAGTCCACGCTTCTGTCTGCATCCTTATTGCCTTCTGCAAAGTGCTACAAGTCTTTTTCTAATTTCCTCTTGATTGTTGACTTCTTTCTGTTTTTACTTCTTCTAGGTTTCTTCAAGTTTGATTCTGATTTTGGCTTATCTTGCAGTTGTTAATTATGTTAATAGCTTCCACAAGGATTGTCAATGTACTTCACTTTTCATGTGTATTGCTTGACTTATAGTCATCGTGATAGCAATCCTTATCTTGTCATTCTTCCATAGGTATTGTTTCTCTTTGAACATCTTATCTTCTAAGAAATAGATATGCAAGATACGTACATAAACTATGTAAACATGGTATGTACAAGAATTATGAAGAATATTGTTAACTTGTCTTAGAAGAAGAAGTTTGTTTTATCCTGCTTTGCCTTCTTTGAGGGTTCTCTTTCTTCGACAATTGTTGCTTCGTCTATTTCCTTCCTTTTCTTTAACTCAAGACAGTGGTTCCTGTAGTGACCATATTTTCGACAATTGAAGCATTGTATCTTTGACATATCCTTTTCTTGATTTGGTTTCTTCCTTGAGCCAAACTTTTTCTTATTCTTGAAATTCTTGAAATTTGTTGTGAAGGCTTGATCAACGTATTTCTTTTGGGATTTCTCTTTTGCGCTAATCCTTGATTCTTCTTGTGCACAGCAATTCCAAATTTCTTCAAATGTGGGATACTCCTTTCTTGTGTTCATGCTTGCGGAAAATACATCCCATGTCTTGGGAAGGCCATTGAGTACTATATTTACTAGTTCCTTCTCTGAAATGATTTCTTCAATAGCTTATATTTGATCTCTTAACTGAGATATTCTCACAAGGTATTATGTTATGTTGTCATCATCATTCATTTTCATGTCACATAGTTCATTCTTCAGACTCGTTACTTGTCCAATGTTTCTGACTGAGAAGAGGTTTGTTAGGGCATCATACATCTTCTTAGATGAGTCAAGATGGGAGATGTAGGGTATCAAGTGGTCTTTTGTAGAGTCCACTATGATACTCATGGCATTGATGTCATTGTCTTTGAACTTCTCCATAACTGCAATGTTCTGAGGTTCCTTCTCTTTTCCTTCTTCGAACTATGGTTGCACGATCTTTCCTTTCATGATATCCAACACTTTATTCTTGGAAAGGATGAGGTCAATCCTTGTCTTCCACGCTCTGAATTTAGAAGCCCCTTCTAACTTGTTTTCTGACTTCATAGAGTAAGTCATAACTTCTTTGACTTGGTCAACCTTTGACTTTGACAAAAAACTCAACCTTGATGTCTTAGCTTGCTGAGAGTACCAAGAGGTGTGTGAGGTTAAGGGGTACCGATCTATCCATAAATTAGGTCAATATATTCACTTAAGGTGCCTCGACAAGAGGGTTAGGGTTTCGTTGCTGCAACAAAAACTTTGACTACAACTGCAATTGTAACTAAGCAAATCCTCCCAATCTATATTCCAGCGGTTAGACTGTCTGAAGATAGTGTGGGCCCATAACCTGTTAGAAATAATAGATGTGTGCATTTAACCATAGACAATATAGAAATATTGTCACCCAATCATAGATTGAAGCCACCCCCGAGCACCTTAGCCTTTACAGAGAATGATTCTGGAAGCAAACCCTAGGCCTAATAGCCAATCAATGTAGTGTACCTCTCGCCATAGAAATCATATAGGGAAGAAAGTACAAGCCATAACCGATATAAATTCCAAGCCTAAACTGAGAATATAGATTGCAGTAGTTACAGCGGCAACTACTCTCCAAACTTGCGCACTTACCCAGTTTCTGCAGTGCGCACTTGTACATTTCTACAATTGCAAGCTGTGTGTACCAAATAAGATTTGACTTCCTGTATTTATACTGTTTTTCCGGAGTTGTGTGGCTCAACTTCTCATTATGGAGGCTAAACACTTAATATTATATATTTCCTTGGGTCGACTTGTCTTTTAGGGTTATGTTCAATGTTTTAGGGTTTCTTCTTGCTTCCCAGAATATTCTATTCTCATCAGGGATACACGTGGAGGTAAATACCTCCCGCAACTACCATAATATCAACACATGGAACCATGTTTTCATATCATCTTTTTTACTAAATTCAACAACTTTTATGATAACTTTTGGCTAGTGGTATTGTCCAAGGGCTATGGAACTAGCGTTTTCTAGATCATCTCTTTTTTAGAGTTTCCTAGGGATTTTTTCTAAGGATTTAACCCTCCTTCAATGGCTCACTTCAACAATTGATCTAAATAATTTTGGATACCGACGTCACTTAAGGATTCTTTGTGACTATGGAACTAGGGTTTTTGGATAATTTATTTTTCTAAGGTTTCCTAGGGTCTAAACCCTTCTTCAAGGCTAGTGTGCAACATGTTTTTTAAAAGTTGTCACCTCTCTTTCTCATGGGTCTATAAAGGTGAAACTTCTAGAAACTTTACGATGTCTTCTTTGTTGTTGAACCTATGGACTCAATGGATGTTTCTTGATCAAATTGGGTTAATTATAATATTTTCACATATCAAATAACTCTTTCTTTAGAGCAAGGGTTTGTGTATGTACATGGAGAAACTCCTTCCTCTTTACGTTCAAGATATGACTCAATCAATTTTGCATTTTTGCGTTTTTAGATCAAGTACGTTATCCCATATTCTGGCATATTCTCTATCCCCCCTTGACGTTGAACACTACCATGAACAATAGAGAACATGACTTCATGTTTCTTGTAGGCTAAATCACTTTTATAAATAATGAAAGAATGATCACAAGATAGAAAAATACAAATAATAGTTGGTGTATATATACACAACCCAAGGGGTAGGTGTAAGGTACCAAATGTAATATAATATGCAAAAACATCAATATTCAAAAAATATCAATGGAACAATAGAATATTGAGAAGAGCAACACCAAAAATGATACCTTTATTCAAGAAAACAATGTTCACTTGCCTCTTCAAGGGGGACACCTCTAGCAGAGCATAGATCTATTACAATAATTCTCAAGAAAAAACTTCTCATGCCTCCTACTCTTATTTATACTAATTCTATCTTCTAAAGAACCTTCTAGCGGAAGATATTTCTAGAAGTGGAAGCTTCTATTAGGTCTTCTTACATTTACTTGTTCCAATTTATTAAATAGGCATTATAAAATAATGTCGACCTTTATTACATGAGGAATTTGTTGCAGAATGGTGGCGGGCTCCCAGGTGGCATATTCTAGAGTTGTATCCTACCACTACACTAACACTTCCTTGATGGTGTGTTGATGTAGATGACACTCTCGTTGGTCCAAGACTGCTTGGGGCTACAACCAAATGGAACCTTCTTCATCCAACTCAGGGAGATTGGTTTGAGTTTGGCACTTAGTTCCAATCACCTTCTTTAAGCATGAGACATGAAAAATAGGATGAAGCTTAGAATCAGTGGGTAGAGATAATTGGTAGGCGACTGGTCCTACATGCTTGAGAATTGTATAAGGACCATAAAATTTGGGAGCAAGCTTTCGACAATGGTCATATTTGAATGGAGTCTTATTATAAGGTTGTAGATGCAGAAACACTTGTTCCCCTAAAGAAAATTGGCATTCATAACGACCTTGATCGACTTGTTGCTTCATGTGATTTTGAGCCATCACCAAATTTTATTTGAGGGTACAGAGAATGGCCTAGCGTACTATAAGATTGTTGTCAACCTCTTGAACCTTCAAGACACCGGGAATGTATGAGAGAATCAACGGGGGATTTTGTACATATACTTCTTCAAAAGGAGTCATGCGAGTAGTTGTATGGTAAGATGTGTTGTACCACCATTCAGTTAGTGGTAACCATTGAGCCCACTGATGTTTTCGGTCAGATGCAAAAAACCACAAACATGTTTCCAAGAACTTGTTGACAATTTTATATTGGCCATCAGTCTAGGGATGATAGGTAGTACTGAGATGCAATTGGGTGCCCTGTAGCTTGAATAATTCTTGCCAAAAATTGTTGGTGAATGTGGGATCCCTGTCAGAGACAATAGAATGAGGAATGCCATGAAGTTTGAATATATTATCCATGAAAACTTGATCCACTTTGCATGCGGTGAAAGGATGTTGAAGAGCACATAAATGAGCATATTTGGAAAGATGATCAACCACCACCATGATGACTGACTTATTTCTGAATTTAGGTAGGCCCACAATGAAATCCATAGAGATATCCCACCAAATAGAAGGGGGAATTGGAAGGGGTTTCCATGTGCCTGGTGCTTTGACTATTTATTCCTCGTTGCGTTGACAAACATCACATTTACCCACAAAAGTGTGGATGTATTGTTTCATACCATCCTAGAAAATAGAACGTTTGACCCTTTCATAGGTTTTAGTAAACCTTGAATGCCCAGCTATGGGTGAAGCATGAAGCTCAAACAACACCATGGATTTAAGTTGTGACTATTTCCTTAAATATAGATGACCTTTTTAGCGAAGCTCATTATTGTGCCAAGAGTTCCCTAGAGAATTTGGAGAATGTGCTTGCAATTGTTGGATCAGGCGAGAGATTTTGGGGTCTTGCGACCATTCCTAGCAAGCAGATTGGATCCAATCTGGTACAATGAAGGAGAGGGAAAAGAGGGACCCTTCTTCTTCATATTTTCAGAAAAGAGCGTCAACGACCACATTTTTGTTTCCATTCTTGTAAATGATCTCATAATCATAGCCAAAAAGCTTGGCTACCCATTTTTGTTGCTTTGGAGAGGAAATTCTTTGTTCCAAAAAATACTTGAGGTTCTGGTGATCAGTTTTAATCTGGAAGCGTTGCCCCAATAGATAATGATACGAGAGATCCACAACATGTAGAATAGCCAAAATTTCATTTTCATAGATTGATTGACCCAAATGTCTTTTTGAAATTTTTTTGCTAGTGAAGGCCAAAGGTTGGCCATCTTGCATGAGGACTGCCCTAATTCCTTTTCCTGGCACATCACATTCCAAGACAATAGTATTGGTGAAATCAGGGAGTGTCAGGACATGCGTCATGCACATAGCCTCTTTCAAGTCCTGGAAGGAGTTATCAATGACGAGAGTCCAAGTGAAGGCATTCATTTTAAGGAGAGCAGTGAGAGGTGCTGGAATTTTTCCATAATTCTTAACAAACTTGTGATAATAACCTATTAAACCCAGAAATCCATGCAAGCTCTTAAGAGTTTTAGGGCGGAGCCAATCCTACATAGCTTCAATTTTTTTAGGATCCACCCTTACACCATCCTTGCCAAAAACATGACCCAGGTACTCCACTTCTGAGGATCCAAGGAACATTTAGATTGTTTGAGGAAAATTCGGTGCTAAGAGAGTATATGGAGAACTTGATCCACATGGGCGAGATGTGATGTCCAAGATTTACTATAGATGAGAATATAATCAAAGAAAACTAAGACAAAATGATGGAGAAAAAGACGGAATACATGATTCATGAGACTTTGGAAAGTGGAAGGGGCATTACACAGGACAAAGGGCATGGCCAAGAACTCATAGTGACCTTCATGAGTTCGAAAGGCAGTCTTGGGAATGTCTTCTGCTTTCATATGGATCTGGTGGTATCTAGAATGGAGATCAAGTTTAGTAAAGTACTGAGCACCACTCAATTCATCCAAGAGATCATCAATGACAGGAATGGGAAACTCGTCTTTGATGATGAGTTTATTGAGAGCACGAAAGTCGGGACACATGCACCAAGTACCTTCTTTCTTGAGTACCATGACCACAGGAGAAGAATAGGGGTTGGTACTAGGAAAAATAACACCTTCTTCGAAAAATTCTTGAACGATTTTATCAATTTCATTCTTCTAGGAAAAGGGATGATGATAAGGGTGAACATTGGGAGGAAGAATATCGGGGACAAAAGGAATGGAATGACCATGAACACCACAAGAAGGGGGAAGTCCTTAGGGAGTGGAAAAAACAACTTGGTGTTTGGATATGATAGATTGGAGGTGAGGATGCATTGAGGGTGTCTCAACTGCTTGAATGGAATGGATTTGGGAAATAATACTCGAATGACATTTTTTAGAAGTTTTTCCATTCGTTGAGAACTGATGATCTCAGGGGAACCTGTTGTGATTCCTTGGAACTGATAATGTTGTCCCTCCTATTGGAATTGCATGGCTAATTCCTTAAAATCCATGAGAATGGGGCCCAAAGTGCGTAACCATTCAACACCTATCACAATGTCACAACTTCCCATGTCTATAGAAAACATATGGGATTTCATATTATGCTAACCAATTTGGAGCCACACATTTTCACAATGTCCTCCACATTTCATGGAGCCTCCATTGGAAATCATGATTTGAAAATTATTGATGGCATGGATATAACAATTGACTTCTTGGGAAATGTGGCAATGAATACAGTTATGGGTGCTACCACTATCAACAAGGATGATGATTTTTTGATTCTTAGTGTAACCAATTATCTTGAGGGTCTGGGGAGCAGAGAATCCAGTAAGGGCATTTAGTGAAATCACAGGTTCAACTTCTGGTGGATCAGAGGGTGGAGTCAAATTAACTAGGGGTGGGAGCTTCTCCACCAGAGGAACAATTTCCTCCTCTTCAGAAACATCCTCAGTCATGGCCATAAAAATATTTTGTTACTTACAATTGTGCCTTGGAAAAGATCCTTGAGTTGGAATTCAACCATTTCTTCTTGGGTTAATTTATGGATCTTGAGGGCGTTTGCAGGAGGGGTAGGATTGGTGGGTTTAGAGCGAGGAAGAAAATATGGTTTTCTAGTCTGGGAGGAAACAATTTGTTGGGATTCCTTGGCTCGTTGAGTAGCTTCCAACCAAGTGGGATCTGAGCCAGCCTGAGTGATCCATTTGAGTAACCTGACTTATGGGATCCGGGCCATAAAACAATTTCACCTCAATTCTAGGAAGGCAGAGGTCTCGAGGAGGGTGGGTGGAATGAGGAACTTGGTAATGGGAAGAGTCATTGTCTTCTTGATAGGAAGGTTGTTCAGAAGAGGTAGGGTTCAAGGAGCTTCTCACCAATTGGGCGAGTGTGTCTTTGATGTCTTTACATTGGTCCTGGAGGAATTGAACAGAGGAATTGAGCCTCCCAAGGTTGGAATTGATAGTCTTGATGTCCTCCTTGTTCTCGAGATTGTCGAAAATCAAGGTATTGAGTTCTCGGGCGCAGGGGGTGGCCATTTGGGCAAAGGAAAAAATAGGCAAACTGGTTCGCACTAAAAATATTACAGGTGAGGGGTATCACTGCAGATGACGAAAAGAGAGGAATCCAAAGGGATGTGTCAAATAAGGGTGTCGAGAAGGGTGGGTGGGACCATAGAGAAAAATGGTGACAGATGATAGGTATCACGACAATCGGGGAAAAAAGGGAAATCCAATAGGATAGGGCCCAAATAAGAGTGTTGAGAAAGGGGCTTGGTTCTACAAAAAAAATTGCCTTAAAAATGATAGGTACCATGGTAATCAGGGAAAAGAGGGGAATCCAATGGGATAGGTCCCAAATAAGAGTGTCAGCGGGACTACTATACTCGTTTTTTTACTCTGTGGAGTTATACTCCGATCTAAATAATATTGTAGGGACGAAATGATCAGATTCTTAACAAGAAGAAATGTGTAGTAATTTCGCAACCCGAATGCAGGAGGCAAGGTTGCACGGCAATATATATTTTTTGTTCTCGTCCCAAGGGTTAGGGTGTTGAGGGTTTCCAGACAAGGGTTTGCCCTATGCTATATATCTCTTATATACATGCAGGGTCGAATAATAGTACTTAGACGAATATCTCAGGGCACTAACTAAGGAGGCTAAACTTTACCCTTAGGCATACTAATCGATTACCCAGGTACTAGAGAGTATCTTCATGAGTGTTGTTCTCGGTAGCACTATAATAGTCAGGTGACCGGTCGGTTTATCTATGGAGGGATTCAGGTGATCTATGCCAATCTGTATACATGTGTTGTCTGATGCACTACCACTCGAAGGGGTACCAACATGGGTTACAAGGGTGGCCAACAATGTGTGCTTAAGAACCACTTGTAGTTGACCTGCGTGTATGATTCCCCGACCGTGGATTTATGTGTTGAACGACGGATCTATGTAGTTTTAATATGTCGAAACACATCTCTACCCTAAAAAAAATAACCCACAATTCCTGCCAAGGAAAGTGCTCTGATACCACTTGTAAGGTATCAGATGTAATATAATATGCAAAAACAAGAATATTCAACAAATATCAATGTAACAACAGAATATTGAGAAGGGAAACACCAAAAATGATACCTTTATTCAAGGCAATGTTCACTTGCCTCTTTGAGGGGGAAACCTCCAACAGAGCAGATCTCTATTACAATAATTCTCAAGGCAAAACTTATCATGCCTCCTACTCTTATGTATACTAATTCTATCTTCTACAGAACCTTCTAGCATAAGATATTTCTAGAAGCGGAAGCTTCTATTAGGTATTTTTACATTGACTTGTTCCAATTTATTAAATAGGCCTTATAAACTAATGTCGGCCTTTATTACATCGGAAATATACTATTCTACCTATGTGAGGGGTTAGGGAGGTTAGGTCCCTAACAATAGGGAACTTTCCCAAAAGGGCCCGATTATGACCGTATGTTGGCTAGGTTGGTCTTAATAACCAAAGTTAAATATAATAATGAGTCTGACCTTATTATATTTAGGTTTGGTTAAGGTCGACTTGGTCAACATAAGCTCATAAACCCTCTTTAGGAAATCACCCCACCCCTTGAATTGTGTATATATACACCAACTCTTATTTGTATTATTTGTATCTTGTGATGATTCTTTCATTCTCGATAAAAGTGATTTATGTTATGGATACCACTAAGTGTTGCACTCTATTGTTCATGGGTTATTTTTCTTCTTTTTGCACTTGTACTTGGTTATTTTCTCTAGCACACTCATTCCTTCTCTCTCTAGTGTACTTTTGTTGGTTTATCTTTACCTTATTTTAGAATCATGTTTTGTTGTTTGGTTCCATTCGATCCTCTCTCTATTGTGAATCATAACATGGTATCAAATCCGTTGTGAACCTCCCTTACTCAATTTCATAGTTGATTTGAGGTTGTCATCAGTGGCTTCATCAATTTTTTGTGATTGTAGAACTAGGGTTTTAAATCATCTTTTCACTATAGATGGCTTATACTCTTCCAGTTTATATGAGGGAATATACTTTTAAACTTTTTTCTTCTACTTTTAAACTTGCATTTAAAGATCATTTTTTTTTTCAATGAACCTATTGTCATGCTTTACATGTTGGATGAATTTTCCCATGAGTATGAAACTCCTTTGTTGGCATATTATTGTTCCAGACCATTGAATGTTAGATGACTAAACTCGACAACTATGTCTATTTCCATAGCTATTTTGGTTGACTTAACAATATTCTTATTTGAAGGTTATTCCAAGAAATGAATCAAAGATGGCTTAAGCAAATTTTTTTCTATTAAAACATTGAAATTTCTACATGAATCCTCAAAAGGTTATTTGCAACAATCCCAATTTCTCAATCTCAATTTCTCAAACTCATTGGGTGAACTGAAAGCTTAGAGAATAACCCCATGAAATCACATACAACATGTTGTTGTTTGATGTAGAGAGAAGATCCAAACAATACAATTTGCCCCATGTAATTGTTGTGTCGATAGAGAACAAAAAGTGTTAAAAAAATTCCACACTTCACGAGAATGAACGATTGCCTTATGATTTTTTGACCACCAATGAATGATTTTCCTTGTGATTTTCTTACCGCTAGTGGATGATTTTTTTTTGTGATTTTCTTACTTCCAGTGGATGGATGATTTTCCTTAGAGTCCATTTAACACAATGTTGGGTTTCTTTCTATCCATTCTAGATGGAGTCATTGACATTAGCCATCTCATATACAAATCGATGCTCATAAATTCTCGTGGGTAATTGACTCATTTATAAGAGGGCATAGCTTAAAATGTTTTATAATGGGAGTGACACCTTCATATGTTTGTGACTTGAGATATTAAATTAGGCTATTCAACATTTAGCTTTGAATACATCACAATAACAAAGCTATAATTTTATTACACACAAATTGAGTTTTTAACCTTATGGCTTAATACCATATTATTGATTTACATGTTAGGCATTATAATCAAATATTTATTTATCACCACACAACATTGCATAACAATGACACATGTATACGAGCCATATATTCATTATATCCAAAATGTCTTTGGTGTTCAATTCAAAGAGCGCAATGCCCAATATATAATAAAATATGAAAAAGGGTTTTGATCATATAATAATAATGTTAGTGACACTAACCCAGTCAAGTTTATACACATGATCAAGGTTAATTAATTTCACATGTTCATATTATGGTGTAGTTTTAATTTTTATTTTTTAAAATAGAAAAAAAAAAAATCTTTTTATTTATATTTGAAGTTGTCCGAAGGAGGGTCCCATGTGAAACCTCCATTATCAACCTAATTCAAAATGGGTATCAAGATGAAAAAAGCTACATTTTGTAAGTGCTTCCCAACACATGGTCATTTAGACATGTGATTGTCCAAAAGAATCATAAGATCAAAAAAACCTACTCTTCTTCCCATATAACATATATATGAAATATACAAAAAAATTCCAAGCAAACTCTATATGAGTTGATATACAATATCTCCAAGATGATCCTAAAAAATTACCCACGATCCAATAGAACAAATTGTTCATAAATGAAAATAGAGGCATAAGATATAGGATAAACCATCAACTGTCATCAGAGACTAGACCTAGAAAATATATTAGGATTAAGAAAGACATGGCCTAGGCTCTTGGGGAGATACCCCATCTTTCCCCATGTTTTGACATCACCAAATATCCTTCAACAACTTGAATCCCATATTTGGATAGATTGTCTGCCAACTGATTATGCTCTCTATAAATTTATGATAAAAAATATGTTGGTAAATTGTCCCTTTGGGTGTTTAATTTGATCTAGCACTGAAAATAGATAGATATTATGCCCAATAGTATTACCATTTATCCAATATATAGACAATTTGGAATCACCAGACTTGAAGAACATTTCAACCCTTCTCCTTTGCAATCCTCGGTAGGGATACTAAAACTCTAAGTTATGCACAATTATTGGAATCTCTCCCAAGCCCCAATTTGAAAGAAAAATAATGAGGATCAGAAAGATAATGACACACCTTGATCTATATTCCCCATGATTTCCTTTGCTAGCACCATCAAACAAACCCCATGGAGGACTTTTATTTAATCTCTAAGGTCCCAACCCACCTCACTGATTTTGTTCTTAAGGAAATTTTGATTTCATCATAGACATGTTTGACTTTGTAGAATACATCAAGAGGAGTAAAGGATTCAACCTCAAGCAAAATAGAATTTCTTGCGAGACAAATACCTAATGAAGCCACACATGGGAGGGATTTAGGAAAATTAAATGTTCTTCATCCAAAGCCTAAAATTTTCTAATAAGGATGCTCCTTTCCATTTTGATTTCCTCTAGATAGGGAGGCAAATTATTTCCACACTTCTTTGGTAAATGCACAATACATTTTGATGTGTTGCACAATTTTCTCTTGTTCCTACAAAGACAACATAAGCTAGGGTAATGTTATGACCTTCTTTGAAGCACGTCCCATGTCAAAACCTTGTCGGATAAAGCAAACCAAAAGAAAAATCTTAATTTTAGAAGAGGCTTGAGTTTCCAAATAGGGTTTCACCACTAACTTAACTTTGCTTGGTCCTCGAGAAAAATAATAATGTAACCAAGCTTGGTTGTGCAGTCCCTCCAACAAAGTTTTTGGTCCAAACTAGAGAATCCTTATCCTTGCTTAATTTAATAAAATATCTGCAATTTTTGAGTGAAAATATCCATTCTTCAACTAATTGAACTTCTAATTCTAGATATCTCTCATCTTTCCAACCTTGCTGGCATACAGAACTATGGCCAGGGGTAGCTTCATTTTCTAGAGTTGTGATGTCAGGTTGTCTTAGATTTTCAAGCAAATCTTTAGAGGATCTATGATTCCATCTACAACCCACCCAAGGATCAAGACGAATTATAATGATTTTCCCATCATTTACTTACATGTAGAGTGAGCTTCCAACAATGGGGAATTCCAATACAAGAGATTTCCATATGATACATGCATTCATAGTGGATTTGGTGGGTAGCCTAGTCAAATAATCCATGGAGAGAGGGGAAATATAGTTAGAGTACATTACCTACTACCAAAGTGCATCTAATTTGAGAAATATCCATAAACTTGTAGTTGCTAGAGACCTACCAAATCATTCTATATTCTTCAATCCCCACCCACCCAAGAGCTTGGGATTTGCAAACCTCTTCCATTTGACTAAGGGTATTTCTTCCTCCTCCTGTTTTCCCTTGCAAAGAAAACTAAAGCAATTCTTCCTAATTTTCTCTAAGATACCAACATGGATAGAAGATAGTGAATATAGATATATTGGAGTAGCTTCTGGAGCTAATTTAATTAGTGCTAGTCTGTATCCTATGGAAATCCATTGAGAGAAATGACCATATATCCTCTTCTCAATTTTTTCATACAATAAAAGCCAATCTTGAAAATTGTAAGTATTAGGTTTAAGAAAAAATCCAAGATACTTCATACTAGAGTTTAAGTCTTCAACTTGGAAAGGGAGTAGGTTCATAAGTTTCCTTTCAAGCCTTGGAGAAAGACTAATGTCACCTTAATTTCGCTCACTTGCAACATTTGGATGAACATACTAGGAAACGTCACCAATTCATATATAACTTGCATAATGTATCATATCATATTGATCCATGGCTATTTGCACCCCATTAAGCAAGGTCAAGCTCTCAACTAATTGTTTTCAAAGTCATGTGGTTGATCCTTTATTAATTGGACAAGTTGTATGAAAAATCCCTTGAGATCCATGTGACCTATGTGAAGCAAAAAAACAACATGTTTGCAATGCATTAATGCTCAAAACCCTATTAAAGTGGTTCGAGGGTGTGTACAAACCAAAGTAGAACTCTCTATAGGTCTACTTCATTCTTTAGATTGCTTTAGATGCTCATCTAGCACATGGAATCTAGCTAGTGGAGGAAGGTGAGTTCACATGAGAACTAGTTACTGAAGGAGTTCCAAATGTACCTATAAAAATGATCGATCGACATGCATTATGGATGAGGAATTCATTGTAGAGTTATGATGAAGGAATGAGATTGGAGACCATAACTCTTACTCTCATTTCTTGCATTCTTCTCCTTTTGCTTGATTGTTTTCCTTCCACTATGGGGAGATGTTTCCCACATTCACTAGAGTTAAAAATAGATCATACAAAGAGGAATAAGGACCCTCCCAAGGAGATATTTGGAGACCACCTACTATCGAAAACTCTCATTAGGTGATATATTTCATATTTTATTGGATTTCCATTGGATAATAAATTTAGTATAGCTTCTTTCTCCCAAAATCCGTTATTTGAATGTCATTTCGTTTTTAAATATATGGTTTAATGTTTCTAATGCATTCACATTGCTTATAGGTTGATGTACTTACTCAAGTGCTTGTCCCACATCCTTTTGTTTGTCTATTGTTAGCTTAGAAACTTGCTAATAAAGAGATTTTTCTCACCATTGCACCAAAAACCACAACGCATAATGATGACTCTACTTTGGTTTTAGATACATGTATCTTACTCCTAGGTTGATTTTGTTCTTATCTTTGGCTTCTAGTTGTATCATAGGCTCAATTTGTCATATGTGTCTTCCTTAATCACCAATAGGAAGGGGTTGTTTCTTCAAAAAAGATAATTTTTTGAGTCTCGATGTTTCACATGCTTGTTAGCCTATAGTCTACATAGTTTGTGCAAGTTTTCCTTCACGTTCTACATGGTTCAAATAAGTATTATTATGTAGAACTTGCACAAAATTTTCATGTAGGGTACATTGCTTTTCTACACAATTCATGTGATTGTCTCAATGATAGCCCATTTGACCTTGCTCAAAATCATTTTTTTAAGATTTAGTTGGCTATGTTCTAAAGTTTATTAGGCAGATTTATTTTTTCAGGAGTTGTTCACTACCCTATTTGTGTTATTTCATCTTGTTTAGTGCCTAATAATTAAAAAACATTGTGGGTGTGGATGGAAATAATTTCTTCTAGTACTTACCACTTGTATGGTTATTTTGCTTCATTTAGCACTACATTTATAACTTTTACTTCATTAATTTCCATCATTTACCTATTGTTTTGATTATTTAAGTTTCTCATCACGTTAAGATAAATAGCTATGCAAGGAATGTGCTCCTTTTGTTTAAGTACTTGTCGTTTGAAATTATTTTTGTTTTTTGCTTAGTTTTCTAAAAATAAAGAAACTTAATCATCTAACCGACTTAATTCCTCCATTGAGGTTACAAAAGATTTTTTAGTCCAAGTTAGGATTGTGAGGACATGCATCCAAATAACTCCCCACGATTTTTTCTCATATGCAACATAGTTGTTTTCTTAGGGAACTTTAAAATATGTTCTAATGAATGTGTCGAAAAATAGTACAAGGGAGGTGCTCTCCTTAGGGTGTAAATTCTTAGGTCAATGTTGGTAGTTTGATGGAGCAACCTAGTTATTTCAACCTATGTTTTAACCCCTTTACTATTGGAGGGAGGTCAATCAACCCTTGTCCATGATCTGTGAAGAGGTATCTTAGTGGCCAAAGTATAGTATTATCACTATGTGGATTTCATGAGATATGGAAGCACATGAGATAGATAGTTGTGGTCTTCTTGGAGTTTCCCCAAGAACAATTCACTATAATTGTCTCTATTGCCGTACCTTCACTAGCTATCTTCGGTGGATTTCATCACCACCCATTGAGAGATTTTGGAATGCCTAGTTACGATTTGAGTGAAAGAACACTAGATTCATATTAGCAACATAATTTTACTTAAAAAAAAATTGTGCAAACCCTTGCATCAAGAAATTTACATTATGATTGACTAAAAGACACTTATAAAACATTATTGTACCACTTATGCATTAATTTTATTTTATCACATTTTCTTTGAGTAGTTCGTTTTTCATATAGCACAATATTCTTGACCTATCACCTTGTATCTCACGGAGATTTAATTATTTAGGAACTATAGTGAACCCCCAATCATTTAAGTGTTCCCTTAGGCTTTGCGACCTCCCTCCTTTGATAGGAGGGGTTCCTTCATTTTCCATCTCTTCAACAAGGAATTTTGTATCTCCTTCTAATCCTAACATGAGTATGTTATTTTTTAGCTCATTTATATCAGGATTGTCCTCTACTATCTTGCCTTCATTGAGATCTACCTCATTGAGCTCATCAATAGTTCAACCATCCATGATTTCTACACTCAACCAACTTAACCTACCATACATGGCTATCCTTAATCTCATAGATTTAATGAAGCTCATTAATGATCTGATCTCACACAATATTGCTTGGCCACCCATGTCGGCCAAATTACCCTTGGACATCCTAAAATTTGAGGGTCAACCTGGAGAGGATCCAACAAACAACATTATGATGTTTCATTTGTGGTGCTCCTGTAATCATCATAGAGCAGTCTTTCAAATTACGTCTTAGGTTATTTCAATGTACCCTCACTTAGGTGTTTGCTAGATGGTATATTAACAAGACGACAAGTTCCCTCTCTGCGTTTAGGTTGATAATTAAGGATTTCTTAAATTTCTTTTGACTACCAATTTGTCACAATATTGGGCTTGAAATTCTTGCAATTTTTTCTGAACCACTAACACACCTATCTGGATCACATCCATGAGTGGCATAAACAATGTGGTTTGTATAAGATTAAGAGACTCAAATACAATCTCCTCCTAGAATGGTTTTTGAAATCCCTCCTCCTTATCTGCAAAGAAGTGGCTACCACCATGCCTCAGTTGGAAGGTGATGTCATTCTTAAAGAACAACATTTTTACCTCATTTATGCCCAACCAATACATCTGTACATGGCCATACCTAATGCTCCTTGACATAATTATTTTGAAAAAAATACACTGGGATCATCTCATGTTGTCGATGGTGTTATTGGGACCCTTACAAACACCACCAACCAATTTTGTCAAATGAAATTTCCCCCCAGTACTAGACATTATGGAAACCACTGCAATGGAGCTACCAGTTAATATGGCCAACCCTTCTATGGGCATTAAAATATTCCTTAACCCAACTCAAATTTTCCTTCTTGTAGGTTACAACTCTCCCACTCAAGTACCAGTACATCATAATCAGGGACTCATGCCTCCTCAAATGTGCACAACCCTTGTGTAGTTCTCAATGCTCCAATTATTACACATCCTCATCATATAGTCCACCTTCCACATGAGAATACACATTAGCCTTTCCATGGTTTTCCACCAGGACTTTCGACACCACAACCCTTCTTACCTCTAGTTGATGTCAACATTGTAGAACCTTCTCCAGGCCAAGAACGCCAAGATTTTGAACTACTAAACATGAACAATCCCCCAAACGCACAAACAAATTGGAAGAACAAGGGAAACAATAAAAACTAGAACCAAGCTTAGAGTATAGGGTGCAATGTACCTAATCAAGTCACTGACAGTGGGGAAATGTTAACACTGTAAATCAGAACCAAAATTTCAACCCCAATAATCAACCCAAGAAAGGGGACAACAACCATCTCAGGATAAGATTTTATTGTGCACTTTTCATTGAATATGAGAATTATACTCATCACTAGACCGAAATAGTCGATATTAGAAGGTGAAGGATTTAGTGGTAAATCCATGTACTAATCTCTCACAAGGGAATAATATCACATTGTTATAGCAAGATTTGCCTCACCCTATGCAATATTGCATAGAGGGCCTTTTTCCATTTCCCTATGCAGACTTTTCATCCCTTTTTGCAAATCCCACAACTAAAAATATATATGTTTTCCACATGTATGCACCTTGCCTACTATACAACATGCGTATACACAGGTTGCACTACTACAGCCTGCGTACATCGGGATTTATGCCCAAAAATGAAAAATGGTGTTGGGTTTCCATGTCAAGAGAGGAGATCTATGATCCTTGGCCTTCCATACATTGGAAACGTTCCGACTCCACCCTTCAGTTCCATTTGAATGCTATAAATGGATCAATTCCGAGTTATGGAAAAGAGGAGGAATAATTTAACTTTGAGAGCAAAGTTACTCTGGAGAAATTATTTACTTCATATTGAGTCTGCATCCATTTTTCCTTTAAGTCTGAACACAGTGTTCATCCCCCAAGCTCTTCCCTTATTAATTGAGAACTTTATTGTCTCTCTTCTTTGAGATTGCCTTTGGTGGAGGATTGAAGTGGTGGAGTCCCAGATGGAAGGAACTTAGTTTCTCGATTCCGAACCGTGCCGACACGGAATTCTGTAACATTTTCACTTTTGTTGATCATATATTAATAGAAATACTCTTTTCCCGTCCAATTGATATCTTGAAAATATTTGAATTATTATTCCATGGGTGTATTTATCATGTTTATTAACGGATTATGCTATTGAATGTGCTAACATCATTTATTATCACCATATGCTTTCTTTGCTTGCTTTGCTTGATTGTTGAGGACTAGTTGCAAGTATATTGTTTTGGGTCAAGTGCTCAACGATGGACTTCATCGAACGTTTGGACGAGGTAGGCCTTTTATCTTGTCTTGCTAGCATGTTTTCTTATATAGCATACTTAAGAATAGAGTTGTTTTCTGCAGTAATTTTCGTCTGTTGTGGTTTTCCCCTAGCCATAGAGAGATTTTCCTTGTAACAAAATTGGTGACCATACTGGGGATACAAATATTCTTTCTTAGGGTTTGGAGTGTGTTTCTCATTAGATTTCTCTCGTTCCTATTGAGCTTATTGTCGTATCATTGTTTGACAACCTCTGTTCACTCTGGGTCTAAGTTTTTCATCCTTCTCCCTTGCCTAGCCTTGTTTTTTAAACATATACGCGGCTTTTTGCTTGATAGTCGCGTATATACACGGGCTGTCCTTCTGTAAGCTGCGTACATACGCTTTGTTTCCTTGAATAGTTGTGTACATCAACCTCTTTTTCTTGTTTGATGGGTTTGGTGGTTGTTGGGTGGGATTTGATGCTTGTTGATTCTTCTTGGGTCTTTGTAGTGACTGTTAAGTGTCTATGGGATGACAGGAAACCTGTCTTTGGTTGAATTTATGGGTGGAGTCTTTCTCATCATCTTTTCATTTTGATTGTCCTTCTATATTGGGTTGGGTGTGTTTCTCCTTGGTATCCTACTTGAGTTGTATGTTTCTATACACAGTGGAGTTTATATATCAAGTTTCTTTTCAATCCATGCATTTTCTCTTTTCTTATATTGAAAATACAAAAATATTAGGCATTTTGCATTTCTTGGCATTTTTTTTTATCTTTTGAGTCTTTGTCATTAGCTTAGTGCATAAAGAAAGATCACATTTTTACTTCAGAATTGTAGAGTTGAAATTGAAAATTGCATTTGTTTTAAGAAGCATATCATTCATTGAAAATTGAAGTTAGGAATTTGCATTGTATTCATATTTACTTTTCTTGTTAAGTCACAACATCTTGAGTTTCACTACCATACCTTTTTGAGTAAGCACGGGCATTAAAATTAATGCTATAATTTAAAATTGATTAGTCACGATTTTATTTTCTAGGGTGCACAAACTAGCTTAGGATTTAGTGCCTTGGAATAGGATTTTGTGAGTAAACTTCTCCAAGGCAATTAAATCAACATATGTGTCTGACAAAGGGAGTGGAGAAATCCATTGTATAATTGGTAATATCAGGAGGCTCCGCTCACACTAGAGTTAATCATGAGGTCATGTGACGTTGGTTGAATGGATATCCCCCCGATACCTTCTTAGTGTCAGAAATATTTCTGGGGATCTATTTGTATCTGGGGATCTTGTTAGTGCCCTTACCTCCGTGAGAGGCGGTGCTTTCAAGGTTTCAGGATTTTCTACCCTGCCCATACGGTGGACCTGACTTACGACTGCTCGCATGTGCATTAGTTATACATTGGTTTCTTATTTGCTTGACTTAGGTGCCACATAGTTTACTTGCAAGAGTTTTTCTGCAGGTACCCTGGGTCAGATAAGGGTCAGACATCACACAAACTTTATGGAGGATTACCTCTCAGGGGGGATCTGACGGACTGGTTGTTAATCCCACGAGGGCCCTTACAACTGATTATGTTACCTCTAATATTTAGTAGGGAGTCTCAGGCCCCTCTTGGGCAAGACATACCTTCTTTAGGGATGGAGGTCCCTCTCAACCACTTAACCCTGCTTGTGTGCATATTGGCCGTTTGATTTTTCGTGTGCTCTTTGATTACTAGTTGGCCTTAGGATTTTGTATTGAGATTTCGTTATCATGGATAGTGGAGTTCCCTTAGCTCTCTATTTTACCTCTACCACCCCCATGATGTTCACTCATTTCCTAGGGACGAATACATCTTCTCTTCATAATGGTATGCATAATTATGACACTCAGTTTGTGCCTTGGGTCTCTAGTCATTTTCCTATTGATATGCCAAATGTGCCTTCACCCTTTCCATCCTCTCCCTGGCCCACTTATATGAATCTTAGCATTGGATCTGGGGGCACCATGACCCCGCTACCTACATATTTGTTTGATATGAGTCATGTCCCTCAACCAACTCTTACTGTAGGAGGTGGGAACCTCCCCTCTTACAGATCCATTCCTAGTTATGCTCTTTCAGGAGCCAGTGCTCAAATGGGTGCTTATTCTACTTATTACACCCCATCTGTGTACCCTTTGTCTTCCATGCCTATTCCTTTGAACACTTTTCCCATGGCGGGTCCTCATATAACCCTCGGTCTTTCATTCAGGGAGAATCAATTTTACGGTTTAGGCTACCCTCTTCACAGAACCCCTTCACAAAGGGGAAACATATATCCTCACTTGAATAATCCTTATCATACGTTTGTCTCTTCACAAACTTCAACGATGATTCTCGTACAAACCTCTTTGGATCAGTTAGGCGAAGGATACTATCTTTCTAGGCAGGGACAAGGGGTATACCAAGACCCTTCCTGGCCTGCAATGTTTCAAATCCAATCTTTCCCTGGACCTTGGTATCAAATGCCACAACCCACCGCTAATCCAGTCGCTTCTAGTCATATTGGAGTTCCATCACCAACCTCTGCTAGTCATGTTGAAGATGGGTCAACGACCTCAACAAATCATGTTGATGACCCGCACCTAGTCGTTGCTAGTCATGCTAGGGGTATCACTCTAGTCACTACGATTCATATCAATGTCACATCTCCAACCTTTGTACGTCATGTAGGAGATGACTCTCTCGTCTCTGCCATTCATGTTGAGAGCATGTCGCCAGTTGTTGTGAATGACATTGGGGGCATTGAGAAGCCTAGACGTCTCAGACATAAGACTAAATTCCTTTGCAGGAATTGCAAAGGAAATCAACTTACTCGATTGTGTCCTGTTACTGTTGGGATACCTGAAGCGTGGGGCTCACCTAAGGGCCCTTCAGATTCTGAGGCGTCTGTGGTTTCCCCACAGCTTGTTTATCCTTTAATTGACAAGGCAGTCATGCCGTTGCAATTCTCTCCAGACCATACCCCCGTTGTCGAGGGTGATGTGTCCCCTATCCCTGTTATCATGCATCCTCTTCCACCAATGGTCGAATAAGTGGTCGTACCAGTGCAATCTATGATCAATCCAACTCTCCTCTTGGAGGGTGATGCATCCTTCAATCATGTTGTCAGCATCCCTGATAACACTCCTTATGAACACGAGAGAGTTTTTCTCTCCACGGTTACTCTCCCTCCAAGTCCCGAGGAAGTTCCCTTCGATTGGGATGGTCTTGTGGCATATCCAATGTCTCCACCTATGTCCTTTCCAGTAAGAGACATTATCTGATATATCACAGAGACGATAACCTCCAATAGCACTTTATCCTCCTCGACTTGGAGAGATTTGGGTTTTCCCAATCTTATGTCAGCTATTCGTAAGATACTGACATTCCACATAAGTCTAGCATGAGAGCCTTGGCCTCCCCCATGAATTATCTCCTAGAATCTCCCAAGTGAGTCTGATTTAAGCTCTTTTCCGACTCGTCTAAAAAACAAAAAATATTGTCGAGTGATTTGTCCCTTTCACACTTGTTAAATTGGACTTGAAAGGTCCCGAGTCTTAGTTAAGCTCTTTTCTGACTCGTTTTCATAAAGAAAAAATATTGTCGAGTGTACTTGTCTCTTTCACACTCATAAATTGGACTTGACAAGACATCTATTTGGCACAATTTTATCCATTTTTCACACCAAGTAGACTAAATTTGATGAAAAAGGACATTTTTTGGCGTTAAGTTGTGATTGCATCTCATGCCCTTGCTTGCAGTATTGAGCCTATAGCCGTTTCTCGCTTTGCATTACAAATCGTTTGCCTCAACAATTTTTCATCCTCAACCAAGCAGAGCCTCATTTATATCCTTCGCAATTTGGCACCCTATACCCAGGAGGGAACATTACCCCGAGTGTCCATCTCATGCATGCATCTCCTTGCATTGAGAATAGGTATGTTCCACTACTGGAACTAATTTTTACTACTTGTGAAACTCGTTTCCTCCTCTATATCATAGCATTCATTTGTCTATGAAAAAACAAAAAAAGATGAGTAGGAAGGGAGTATTATCTCATATTGGCAGCAGTCGTGTCACCTTTGAATAGAGCACAAAGTTATTAAGTCCATTTGTCATCATAATTTTGGGTTTATCATGGCCTTAGGAAGTTGAGCTCATTATAGAGAGTCTTCTCTACCGACTAGTTACTCTTCCAGTCCCTATGGAGAATTGCATTGATCCCTCCCGCATCTCATGGTTTCATCATTAATTCTATGTTGTCAGAGTCTTCCATATGTCTCATGATCTTGTTAAAAGGAACACTATTAGCCTGTGTCATCCATTTCTCAGAACTCTTGACTTTGCATGTCATCCATACCCTCAGTTTGTCTCATAATCACATGATGTTGTAGTCCTGTCATGCACCCTGACCCTACTTTTATAATTCGTAGGTAACCTTGACCCCAATAGTCGAAATTCCATCATTGTTCATTGACTGGATGGTTTCCCTTGTGTTCGATGACAAGACATCTATTCATAGATTGGGATTCGTGCAATGTCTTGGATGCCATTAGCCTTATTAGTAGTTTCCTCAACTTTGTCGGCAATTTTCCTCATTGGTTTCTATTCAGAGGGTCTTTTCGTGTACCTCTTGCACTTGGCACATGCAAAAGATGCACAGGGCGTTGGTTAGTGAACATGTTCTTCGTCCAATTTCCTCCAAATCATGAAGCTCATGCTTTGTACCTCGCGTTGAATGATGAGAGATGCCTCAATTTTGTCCTTTCAACAGGTCTCCTTCCATCGACTTCAATTCATCTATTCTGGAAATGAGACCTAGAGTCTTATGAGTACCTTGAGGCTTGCATTCATTAGTGGCAGGTTCTCTTGCCATCGACAGTTGGAAATACATCAATGTCTCCTGATCGATGGATTCTTCAGGTGTTCGACAACAACTCCTTTATTCACACTTGTAATAATGTACTCGGTGCCTTGATACCTACTTTCATTATCGGTAGGCTGTCTCGTGTTTTTTAACGGTATACCTCAATGACTGGTAATCAAACGATGTCTCATCGTGTTCAACATCAAATCATTTATTCACATGATGTAGACTTGCACCTTTGGTGGATTGTGTAGAAGACTTGAAGACATCAGTATGTGGCCGCATCTTTCCTGAGTTATTGCTTCCTTTTCATTGGACCAACACCTATATGACTTCAATAATCATGGGAGATCCAATTGTACTCCATTATATACAGATATCTTTAGATTAATTTTGAGATTGGTTCTAATGGGCCTTTTTCGTGACTATGACAGCCTTTGGCATGTAACTGGATTTGTATTTGCCTATTCATGGCCACGGATAGTTGTTTGGTATATTTTCACATGGATCTGCAGTGTAATTCAAATTGGCAGCCATGTATGCAAAGTCAGTGTAGAATGTAATGAGCAACTAGTTTTTCCAGTTGGTTCCCCATCACTCCACTTCTGGGTTTTTATAATATATTTTGGCCATCGCAGAGACTCCTCTAACCTCACACATTAGGGGGCATCTGTTATAGAAAGATTTTCCTTGCCCTATACAAGCTTGCAAAAAGGGCCTTTTCCATTTCCCTATGCTGACTTTTCATCCCTTTTTGCAAATCCCAGAGCTAAAAAAAATATTTTTTCCACATGTACGCACCTTGCCTACTATACAACATGTGTATACATAGGTTGCACCACTACAACCTGTGTACATCGGGATTTGTGCCCAAAAATGAAAAATGGTGTCGAGTTTCCATGTCATGGCAGAAGATCTATGATCCTTGCCCTTCCATATATTGGAAACGTTCTGGCTCGGCCCTTCGGTTCCATTTGAAGGCTATAAATGGGCCAATTCTGAGCTATGGAAAAGAGGAGAAAGAGTTCAACTTTGAGAGAAAAGTTACTCTAGAGAAATTATTTACTTCATATTGAGTCTGCATCCCCTTTAAGTCTGAACATAGTGTTCATCCCCCAAGCTCTTCCCTTATTAATTGAGAACTCTATTGTCTCTCTTCTTTGAGCTTACCTTTGGTGGAGGATTGAAGTGGTGGAGGCCCAACTGGAAGGAACATAGTTTCTCGGTTCCGAACCATGCCGACACAGAAGTCTGTAAGATTTTCACTTATGTTGATCATATATTAATAGAAATACTATTTTCTCATCCAATTGATATCTTGCAAATATTTGAATTATTATTCCATGGGCGTATTTCTCATGTTTATTAATGGATTATGCTATTGAATGTGCTAACATCATTTATTATCACCATATGCTTTCTTTTCTTGGTTTTTGAGGACTAGTTGCAGGTACATTGTTTTGGGTCAAGTGCTCAATGGTGGACTTCATTGAACATCTGGACAAGGTAGGCCTTTTAGCTTGTCTTGCTAGCATATTTGTTTATATAGCATACTTGATAATAGAGTTGATTTATGCAGTCATTTTAGTTTGTTGTGGTTTACCCCTAGCCATATAGATATTTTCCTCGTAACACACACAACCACAATACCTTAAATCTTGATACTAGTTGACAGTGTTGTGAAGCCCCTTCCCTCAACAAGGAGTAGGAGACCCTAGTCTCCCCCCAAAATTCAATATTTTACCAACCTTCTAATCCTTCCCAGACAATATATTTATCTTATCAAAATATCTGCATGAAGTCGTTGGACATATGGTATGTTTGATCTAAATCTAGTAAAGTGTGATTATGCTCATCCCTCCACTATCTATCCCTTGAATATACCATGATATAATACCAACCATACACCCCATATATATCAAAGTCACATTTGTTTCATGCTACACATAACCCACATGTGAGGGCCACCCACAACTACAGTATCATTGATGAATTGGATCACTCATTTTCGACCATGTCAACACTTGATATCCTCCAAACCTTTCCTTCTAAAAAACAAGGCCTTACTATTAGCCTTGTTGTTGGTTGTGGAGCCTGATTATCTTCCTATTTTAGAGGTTTGTTCCAGCCGTGCTTGGACCCCATTCCCTAACAATGGTTGACCTATAGGTTGTATCCCTTCATTTTGTTGGATAATAAAAAGGAAGGACCTGGAAATTTCTCTAGTGGATGTAGCCCACATTGGTTGAACCACGTATAAATGTGTCTATTGTATTATGTATCTTCTGTGTTTTATTTCGGCATTTGTTTTATTTTATTTCTTTGCAATCTTGTTTTTCTAACATTCGAGTGCTAGATATCCATCATATTCATGTTTGATGACCGTAACCTTAGACAAATTTGAGCCAAGGCTTCCCCCGGCATTTCAAATCACTGTCATGATAACTAATCTCATAATCCATTAGTGTTTCATTGATGAAAGTGCATCCACGTGTGCCATGTCCACTGTGTTCTGGTAGAAGTTAAGCTCTCCTAATCTCACCCCACCTACCTGGTATAAGTTGATCTCTCTCGATCTCACCCCACCTGACATAACCCTTAGGACCTATGATGGCCATCCTTCTAAAATTGAATGGATATTCCATAATATTCCCATCGAGCTAAGGGCAAAGATCGTCTTCATTGAAATAGAGGTCGTTGATGCTCTACTCAACTATAATATAATTCTTAGACATAGTTATATTCCATGAAGGTAGTTAGATCCTTAATGTTACACACTATGATGTTATCCATGAGAGAAAAATAATTACTTCAGATTATGTTACATATGGGGCCAATCAACACCTCCCATATTACACAAAGATGGACCTTGGTGCCTTCAAAGACTCTTAATTTCTCAGGTTTTATCAAGGTGCACCACTCTGAGCCCCTCCCATGGGATCCCCTCCGATGTGCATTATCACATCCTATGACAAGGTACCTCTTACATCGTTAATCACATTGATTATGTCACCCACCACACCCGCACTCTCTGAGCCATCACCAAGCATAGAGAACACACATCTAAGGACTCTAATCACTTAGATTATATTTCCCTTCCCACTATCTAACATAGTTGGGACCCCTATGATGGCCAAATTATCCCTTCCTACGATCACTCTTAGGATACCTATTTGGTATCTCACTTCCCCCTACCCTATTTTATCCAAGGTACCACTCATTTACCTAGTCTTCAACCCCATACAAACTCCAATTATTTCATCACCTATGACCGTAGAGTCGTCACCAATACCCATCACACCAATTAATCTCTGTGTCGGTAAGACAACTAGGGGAAAAAACAAGAAAACTAGGGGAACCAATAACCTTAGGCCCAATGTGGTCACTTAGACCACTACTTGTACTTAGATTCCAACTCCTTTTTCCTTTTATGAAATAAATGACCATGCCACCAATATTTTCCCTATGCTCCCAAAGTTATGGAACCTTCTACACTTGCTAGTGATGGCCCTACTTATTCCAACCCCATTGGCTAGAGGCACCCCTCCCCTGCCCTCAAAGGAACCTAAAAAGATACCCAATTTAACATTGAGAACTGACCACATTTGCACTTTATGCAAAAAAAATTACTATTATACTCATCATTGTCCAAAACTCCCTCACTTTTGAACTACCCTTTCCACGACTCACTAGCATCCAATGCAAACCAGTTACCAAATTGATCTTAGAGTGCACATATTGTCCCCACCTCACATAGAGGCCACAAATTCCACCACTTTTTATCACATCTCTACATTGGTATGTTTTTCTTCTTATGATTACCATGTGTTGTCTTCAGACATCGACATTGGTCCATCACCTTTTGGTGCACCATCAACCTTACTGTGAATATAGTCTCACTCCATTTGTGGTGTATTCACATATGTGGTCTCTTCTCATGTTAACCACCCATATCATATGTATGTAATTGACAATGGTCACAACATTAATACACCTATACCCACAATAATGTCACACAATACCCCTAGATCTAGTGCCCATGTCTTTCACTCTAATGAAGACATTCTAGAAGTCATGACTATTCTCAACTACCCTTGGGATGATATGCATCATCCTTCCTATTTCTTTCCATAGGACGTGTTCACCCCTTCCACTCATTCTAATTAATATCATCGAGACCAACGATTTTATTCCCCATATTAATGTAGATTGCTTCAAAAATATCATACTTGCTATGGATAACTTCAAGGAAGGAAATATGGTCAATATTTCACTCACAATTAAGATGGATATTTATGTGACACCTGTTATTACTGAAAACACACTTCTTGGAGATGTGTTTTCCCCTAAACCTAGGCTTTGAAATATAAAGCATTTTTCCAAGAGTTTTGTGATGTGTTCACTTGGTCATATTTAGATATGCTTGTATTTGATCTTAACTTTATCAAGTATCACATCAACACATGGGTATATGCGTCCCCATTTTGGTATAACAAAATGACTCTCCATCCTATTAATGCTATGGAAAAGAAAACAGAAATAGATAAAATACACAAATCTAGGTTCATCTAGCTAATCACATATACCTAATCAGGTCTCTAATCTTGTCCATGTGAATAAAAAACAAAGTATTATCCATGTTTGAATGGATTGATGTGGTATTTACCAAGCTTTCCCCAAAGACAATTTCCCTGCCCCCTTCATCGAAAAAGTCACCAATGAATGTGTTATCCATGAGATCCTCTCATGCATGGTTGGGTTCTCAAGGTTCTATTAGATAAGGATTTGCTAACAAGATCAATATAAGACAACTTTCATCACCTCTTAGAGGACTTTCACATATTTCATCATTCCCTTTGGATTAAAAAATGTTGGAGCCACATTCCAATGCACTATGCTCTATGTGTTCCACGATTTGGTTCACATCATCCTAGCTTACCTCGATGACCTCACAAATTGATTGAAGAGATGGTCACAACACCTAGACAACCTTTGCACTATGTTCTTATGATGCCAACATTAGAACATTTGAGTCAACCCTCTCATGTGAGTCTTTTGTGTTACATTTATATGCATCTTGGGGTTCATAATCTCTAAGGAAGGGATTACCATTGATCCATTAAAATTCCAAGCCATCATTAAACTACCCCCTATGGACTCTATGACAGTTGCAAATCCTTCGGCTCAAGGCCAATTTCCTACGTAAGTTTGTTCTTGATTACGACACTCACCCATTGGTTTGTGTGTCTCTTATATTAAGACATCATGGCACTTTGTATGGGATGACCAAGTTTTATCACCCAAAATTTGATCACCTAGACCAAAAATTTAGGTTTAGTGAAATACAACATTAATGGTATGGGTATCATATGTCTAAACCTTCTTTTACATCATTTTCCACTATTATAACTTAATGAACCACTTTTCCTATAGTTATTTTCATTTCTTAAAGTCATAAAACACTTGTATGACCTTTTCCTCTTAAAGTTATCCCAAAAAGAAAAATAAAATAAAATAAAATAAAAAACCCTAAAAGTAATGGTTACAATTGATACTGTCAAATAATACTATTTTACTATCGTGGCCATATCAAAGATAACCATTATTTTTCTTATAAATTCAAGAGATCACCTCCATTTTCGAGATCACATCCATTGGAAGTAATGGAATGTTGTTGAAATTTCCCTAGATCTTTTGGCCACATTCACCATCACTTTCAACCACAAAGGAGAGGAGCTAATATAAGCCATACACTCAGGAAACAACAAGAATCCTCCCAAGGAGGAGGCCAAGGAGACCGTTTTCTTTAAGGAACTTCTCCCGATGTGTATTTTAAAAGCTTTTCATTGGGTAATGGAATATGTGTTCATTCTTTCATAGATTTTCCATTCTAGTTTATTTATTTTGTTGCATTTGTTTCTTTCCACGTGAATAGTATAAACATGAAGATGAAAATTTCCATTTAAATATAGGGTTTCTAGTTTTATTTATTTATTATTGTCTATGATCTAGATACAACCACTAGATTTGTAGATTTTCTAACCCTTGTTGTAGAATTTACACAACAAATTAGCAACTCCACTGGGAATCTAAGCCATGTCTTAATACTTGGTTGTGGGTGTGTGGGTAACCCATTTCCTCTCTTTTTCATTCTATTTTTTGAATTTTTTTGGAGCTTTTTGTTTGTTGTTACTTTCTATGCAATGTTTGCAGGAAACATATGTTGAAAACCACTCAGATTTGCTTCAAAGACCAACTCACAACTCTCCAGAAACCCTCAGGTGCCAATTCATTTTTTGGGTCAATAAGTGCATTGATAAATGCACCTTTTGGGATTGTTATCTACATTGACCAATGAAGGAACAAGGGCCGGAATCTACATTCCCAACACAACTTTCTAGGTGAGTTTCTGCAAGGGCTCCCAACACTTAGTTTTTTCAATTTTTACAGTTTTATTTTTTATTTTTAGGTGTTCTTTAGGACCGATAGGTTTCTTTTCGAATGATTTTTATGTAGATTAGGTGTTTTATTTAAGAAATTCATTAGGATCGAGAAGAAAACCCTGTAGGGTTTCTAGTACATTTCCTAGTTGGATTTACTTTGGATTGTACTTTCATATTTTTATTATAGTAGGCTTAGAATCAGAACCCTGGGTCACTGGTTAGTCATAATGCATCTCTTTTTTCATAGATATTGTATGAAGTAAATCATACACCCTTGACCTAGTATTTGTCCTATAGCTAGAGTTGTGCAAGAAGTCATTGCCTTTAATTTTCCACCATTCACTTTTGCTTTTTGTTACAGTTGTAGATCAGATTTATTTGTTGTTTTAAATTGCAATTTATTTCAGAATTGAAAAGTCTCTTAGTGAAACAAAAGAGTTCCCTTGACCCCTACTATTTTACTTACCAATACATGCCTTTTCTTTTGAAATTTTTTACTTGTCAGCCAATGAGTAAAGTAGGTTGTTTTTCATTTTGAAATATGGATATTAACAAGTATATTTTTGTTTTGAAGTTATAATTAGATAAAGAAAAAGTTATTGTTATTTTTAATTGCTTACTTGTTTATCAATTTAGATTTAATTTCAAGTGCAATTTACTTTCATTTACAAGCATTTCATTTCAACTTAGTCACACACCACACGTGCACACATTATCACACCTTAAAGTTTATGCTTGGTTCATGACACCAAGATCAACTTAATAATTAATCGGCTAATTTAACACACATAAAATCCCACTTGGGCATGAAAAAAATATTGTACTTGGGTTAGGACTCTCGGGATAGGCATCCAAATAATTTCTCTTAGTCATTTCACATTGAAACATAGAGGTTGACTATTAGGGAACTTTCAAAATCCTTTATAACATGCATGATCCTGACCCGTTTGGTAACATGCATGCTCTTTTAAAGTAGATAATGTAGAGGTCTAGATTCGATGTATAATTGAGGCTCCTTACTATTTCATTATTGAATATCCCCAAACTATTAGATTTCATCTTGAAGGAAAATAAATGTGTTACACATGTTTGTGAAGAGGTAGCTTAGTGTCCATACTACTAGGTATCCTTACCCAAGTGTGGCTCTTTCAAGAGGGGGGGCGCCTGAGACAAATTTCTCTGGGCCATTGGGATTTCATCACCCAACATATCCTAGTTATAACAGTCTTTTTCATACCTTCACTCATCCACATAGGGACCCTTGATACCCTTTTTTTTGGTTGATTGGAAGGCCCTTATCCATAGACTAGGTTTTGTTTGAGCACTAGTTAATATCTTATAGGCTAGAGTCATTTCTCTTTATAGGACAAAGTTGCTTGAATGAGGCTATATTTATATTGATTCAAACACACTTATACCCACTTGTTGCACCACCTAAGCACATAGTGAGTGAATTTTTTTATCACTATTATTTGCCTGGTTCATTTCTTTGTTCTATTAGCTTTTTGCATCTTTAGGGTGATATTTTAATTTGGACACCATAGCTCCCCCTAGGAGACAATCCCATTTTTTGAAAGGTCATTGACACGAGTTCCCTCTTAGACATAGTATCTTCCCCATTTGACGAAGCAAGGTCCCCCACCCTAGCCCACCTTTGGGTTCTATTTATTCTAATTCATATCCCCCTCCCCATCGAGGGGTGTTGGTACATCTGGCTCTGAACCTAATTCAACCTCTTCTAGTACTTCCTCCTCATCCAACCTGAGTTACACCATGGCTGGAACTAATATTGGAGCCAATGCTAATGAGCCTCATGTGCCTTGTATGGTATATTTAAATCTCCCTCTTTTGAGCAAGTTAACCAATGATCATATATGCCATGACACTAATTGGCCCAATATGCCAAATATTTTTTCCTCTAACTTCCCAAAGTTTGGGGGTAAAACTGGAGAGGATCCCTCCAACCATATCATGTCCTTCCACCTTTGGTGTTCTTATAACTCCATAATGGAGTATTCGATTAGGTTGATACTTTTTCAATGCACTTTGATGGGTGCTACCTTCAAATGGTACATCAACTAACCTGGCAATATCCATACCACCTTTGAGTCCATCACAAAGGATTTCCTCACCTTATTCCAACTTCCAGTCCACCATGATGTAGGAATATAAATCTTGACCAATTTCCATCAAACCACAAATAATCATTGTAGAATGTGGTGAGTACCTACACAAGAGATCTAGCTCACAGAAGAACAAACACAGCTTGCAAAAGTGAGAAGATGAAAGAAAAATTGGAGAGAAAAAAATAGAAAATGTAATAACCAAATGAACGAATGATAATTTACACATGATATACTTTTTATATCTCAACTAATGTGTATGCAAGAGAAGACAATGTGCCATAGTAGCGGTCTAGAGAGATATGGACACATGCAGGCAGTTATGGGAGTTAACTGCCACCTAGTCCTAGCTAACTAGTCATGCAATATTCAGCTAATTGAATCACACGTGTGGAAGTGAGAGAAGAACATGCAATTGTTGGTGATAAAACCAAGGTTTCCATGCATGAGTGACTTCCACTAGTCTAACTAATTGTGTTGGACATGCATTTTTGGAATAATATACATAAAAATACTAAGTGTAGAAGAAGTGCGTAGAAGAAGAAGGAAGACTAGGAAGTGTGCAGTTGAGGCACATTTAGCAGGATAGTGCGCAAAAGAGAATAAAGGAAGAGAAGAAAGCGGTCCAAAAGGAAGGATGACAACCCGACATGCTAAATATAGAAGGATGCACAAAAGCAGGAAGAACAACAATTAGAGTGAAAAATAAGCATGCAGATGGAAAAGCAAGTGAAAGCAACCCGAACATCAAGTTAACTTGAAGTTATCATGTATTGTAATAGGGTTTTGGGGGATGAGAAATGTAGGTTTTTGAGCCCTAGAATTCATGTATAAATATGTAATGGGTTGGGAGATTATGGGTTATGTGTTTTTGAAACTATTTGGTTCTGTTATGTTATGTTGATTATGAGAGTTCTTCTCCAGTGATACTAAGGAGATGATGCAGAGAGAGAGAGAGAGAAAGGCTTGCACTGCAGAGCGGCTAGGCTAGGAAAAAAGAAAGATAACAATGATGTATCTTTGTAATTGTAGTGCACAAGCCTGAGACAATTAGCAAAAGCATAATAAAAAATCCATTTGTTTTGGACGTAGCCCAAAGTTGGGTGAACCGTGTTAAATACTATGTTGAATTTATTTTGTGTGATTGTTCATGGATTCTATCTGGATGCATATTAGATTAGATTTTTCTTATGTGTAATCATTACGCAATAGTTATTATTGTTACAGTAATGGTTTTATTTTGTACTCTAGAATATAATGGTAATGTGAATATGAATTCACTAAGTAACTAACGAGGAACAAAGACAAAACAACACACACATGACCAATAAGTAAGAATGAATAGAATAATCGCCTCCCATTCCCTGACTACTACAGAAACATGGTTCCTTCAGTCCCAATAGATACCTCGTGTGAGACTTCATGTGCACATGCATATGATGTTGAAAGGGTCGGTATCTAAAGCGTTTTGTTGGTCAAAGTTAAATCGAACCTAGAGTCCTACAACAACGCGTAGCGCCAACAAATGGTTTTGTTGTCGGGACCTAGATTCTATGATTAAGGGAATATTTTGGAGGCTAACTAAGAAGGAAATTTCAAAATGGTTAGAAAGGAAGGAACGATAGTTTTCCCGAAAAGATAATAGAAACCCTTGGATGAGTAATGAGCAATGGATGCAAAGGTATGTATACACAAAGTTGCATGAAAGTTTCTTTGGTGAGTTTCCAATTATTCCGAAGGAGTGCTTAGAAAGATTAGTGGAGAATATTGGAGGTACCAAAATGCAACACGGAGGAATTTGACTCTTGATTTGGTAAGACGATTGAATATTTTATGTAAGTAATAACATTTCTTGCACAATTGATTTTTGGTTGGATAGCATATTAGGAGGATATATTACAAAGTTTGTAGTAGATTGTACCCAATCATACAATGTTGCATAAAGGGACTTCTTCAAGGGTCCATGAGGAAGGTTCATGAAATTTTTGGGTACGTGGATAAGATGTTGTATTGTGACAAGTACGTGATGACCATGGAGTCTGATTTCTAAGGGGTTTCGCGCACATAGGGGAACCGAGGGATGAAAAGAGGATAGTCTGAAGACAAGAGAGAATGAAGGAACTGATGAAGAAGGAATTGAGGGATTGAGGATGCAGAGAGACGAAGAAGGAATACCAGTGGAATAAAACAAGTTTGGAGAAATTTGCAGAGGAAGGAGGTACAAGAGGTGAAAGACTAGGGCTAAGAAAGGAGAGCCGAAAAGTGATCCATAGGAGAGAGAAACTTGCAAAACAATCCAAGTCGTGGAGATACCACACATAAGAGGAGAGGAAGAGGAGTTCCATTCTAGTCCTATAATAGAGGAGTCATCAAGTCCTACTCAAACCAAATCTTGTGTCGAATGTATGACCCCATGTGCATCACCACAATCGGAAATAACAATTGAAGACTTGTCAAAAGCACTTATAGTTAGAAAGGGAAAATAAAGTAGTAGCAATTAGAGCAGTGAAAGCAGTGTGAAGAGTTAGATTTAACCAACATCGCTAATAGGAGGGACTACACAAAGAAACATGGCAGGGGTAGACAACACCCTCAGACTTCCTGAGTACCAGGGAGTGGGGTCAGACGACTCATAAAAACATTTGTTTTTCTGTGAGACAATTTGGGTTGCTAAGAACATCTAGGATGAGGCTGTGAATATTGCGTAGTTAGAAACAACATTTAGAGGTCATTCTCTAGTTTGGTACATGAATTTGCAGAGTACCATGCCTACAGGACAGGCCAGAACATTGGCAGAGATAAGACCAGCATTGCTAAAAGAGTTAATAATCCAAAGTTGGAGTCACAGTACATTACATAACTGAAGGATATTAAACAGGTGAAAATGGATTCGGTGTGGGACTTAGATCAAAGGTTCAAGGACCTGATGGGTAGGTTAACTTTACAAATCCCCGATCAACAACATCAAGAATGGTTTATTGTGGGACTTCTACCGCACAATCGCATGCCATTAATTCAACAGAAGGTTGTGTCGCAATCCAAGGCTCTAGAAATTTCCATGAAATTGGAATCATCCCCTATAGGAGACAATGGAGAGATGGCACATGTTCAGACACAATTGGTTGCATTAACAATTCAGTTGGTAGAAGTTACAAAAGGGAAGGAGAAACGAGAACAAATCAGGTGTACCAAGTGTAGGACTAAAGGCTATCACAAGGACGAAGGCCTAGCATTCACGAAGTATTTGGAAACTGGAGCGTTGAATCCATTACCAGGAGGGGGGTATTGCAAGATATGTAAGAAATTGGGACATCATCCAACTGAGTCTTCATTATTGCAGAAGTATTAGAGTATACCAAGGAACTTGTTTTGCAATTTTTGCAAGTCGTTCAGACATGAAGAGAAGGATTGTTGCGCATTCCATTTGATGAGGGAGCGTACTTCAAGTGTGTACAGGATTCAAGAGGAGAATGCTATGACAGATGGAGGAAGTCAACAATATAATAATCATAGATTCTTTACTCTAGGGACTAGAGGAAATTTTGGTAGAGGTCAAGGAAAAATAAATTTTGGGAGAGGAGGAAGAGGACCAATAATATGTTATAATTGTAATCAACTAGGGCACTTAGCCCGTGACTGTCTGGATCTGTGTACAATGTGCACATACTGTAGAGAATTAGGTTGTGCGATAGAATATTGTCCTCAACTAGTTGTGAAATGGCAGGCCAGAGGGAACCAGAACCAGAATTCAAATCAGAATGTGCAGAAAATATCAGTCGAAGAACGCAATGAAGGGAAAAGAATAACATTTGTTATGCGTTGAGGAGATAGAACATGAATTGATATGATGAATGGAGGGAAGCAAACTGAGCAATGGGTAAGGAAGTCAACAAGACCCATGCCAACCTTTGATCCTCAGCAAGAAAATGAGACATATCAAAGGGAAAGGAAAGAGGTACTTGGATGGGATTGGGGAGCATCAACATCATCTGCACCTCATGTCGAAGATCATGTTGTACCAGAGAAACCAAATGGGAAGGTAAGCATGCTAAAATAATTCTTGAGAATTTACATAGAGATAATGAAATATGAAACTGCATTGAAAACACTATATGAGATGATAGATCATTGTACGTAAGGAAGGGAAACTCTCATCACATAAAGGGTGGTGAATAAGGTACTACGTAGAAAGAGGACCAATGGAGAATTCAAATTCAGTGCACAAATTGGGGAATATGATGTAGATAATGTTATCTTGGACTTGGGGTTTGATGTGAATGTATTGCCTAAAAATACCTAGGAGATGATGGTGAAACTGAGGCTAGTATGGTCTCATGGTTAGTTAAGGATCATGAATCAACACAAAATAGTATCAATTGGTTGATTAACAGTTGTACATGTGAACATGGATAGGGTGTGCAGTGTGATAGACTTTGAGGTTATTGAGATCGTGGATGATAGTCAACCATATCCAACATTGATGGGACTAGAATGGATGTTTGATAATCAGGAAATCATAAACCTGAAGAGGAGGGAAATGATATTTGAAGTCATATATTTGAGAGTTATTGCACCATTGGATCCAACAGAAGGAACAAGATGCATAGAGCCAGCAAGAGGAAATGACATTGACAATTTGTATACCATGACTATGTGGATAGATGATTATGTAAACCCTATTGCAGATGGTTCGCTAAGTTGGAGAAGTCTCAATTCATGTGCATCAGACTCAGAGGAAGGTCTAGAGAATTGGCAGCAGAGGATGCATAAAGTCTCAACTAGACGATGTGCATGGATGACCTAATCCTTGCAATGTATTGTAACAGATTTCATGCACAAATTGGGGAATATGATGTGGATAATGTTATCTTGGAATTGGGGTCTGGTGTAAATGTATTGCCTAAAAATACCTAGGAGATGATGGTCAAACCGAGCCTAGTATGGTCTCATGTTTAGTTAAGGATTGTGAATCAACACAAAATAGTATTGATTGCTCAATTAACAGTAGTACCTATGAACATGGATGGGGTGCGCAGTGTGATAGAATTTGAGGTTATTGAGATCATGGATGATAGTCAACCATATCCAACATTGATGGGACTGGAATGGGTGTTTGATAATCAAGAGATCATAAACCTAAAGAGGGAAATGATATTTGAAGTCAGATATTTGAGAGTTATTGCACCATTGGACCCAATAGAAGGAAAGAGATACATAGAGCTATCAAGAGGAAATGACATTAACAATTTGTATAACATGATTGTGCGGATAGATGATTATGTAAACCCTACTGCAGATGGTTCGCTAAGTTGGAGAAGTCTCAGTTCATGTGCATCAGATTCAGAGGAAAGTCTAGAGCATTGGTAGCAAAGGATGCATGAAGTCTCAACTAGACAATGTGCATGAATGACATGATCCTTGCAATGGATTGGAACGGATTCTATGCACAAATTGTGGAATATGATGTGCATAATGTTATCTTGGAATTGGATTCTAATGTGTCATTGATGAAAGTCACTACTGCATTTAGGTCAAATTTTGACGGCACGTTCGACGCAATTGCCACTTTCTATTGTCGGAAGACCGACAAACCTCGGACCCCCTCAAACGTCGTTTCAAATGACGTCATTTTTCCGATGACCTAGTTTTCGTCTATATTGCAAACGTGGCAAGACCGACGTTTCAAACGTGGCAAGAGAGACGTTGCAAACATGGCAATACCGACGTTTCAAACGTGGCAAGTGAGACGTTTCAAACGTAGAAAGAGAGACGTTGCAAACGTGGCAAGACCGACGTTTCAAACGTGGCAAGAGAGACATTGCAAATGTGGCAAGACCGACGTTTCAAACATGGCAAGTGAGACGTTGCAAACGTGGCAAGTGAGACGTTTCAAACGTGGCAAGAGAGACGCTTCAAAGGTGGCAAGACCGACATTTCAAACGTGGCAAGTGAGACATTTCAAACGTGGCAAGAGAGATGTTTCAAAGGTGGCAAAAGCAACGTTTCAAAGGTGGCAAGAGAGACGTTCTGAAGGTGGCAAGACCGACGGGACGAGGTATTATCTCCGACGTGGTTGCTATGGGAGTGACACTCTTGGACACCGCAAGAACGACGTCCATCAGGTGGCAACAGGGACGACCAGGAGTTACTAGCTCCGACGTGGTTGATGTGGGAGCGACAATATTGGAGGTGGAAAGAGAGACGTCTTGGACGTGGCAATAGCGACGGGAAGAGAGTGAAACACATCACAATTTCCACCTTTGTGTAGGTATTTAAAAAAAAATACAATATCAATATCAAGACCTAATAGTCATTCCAAGCCCAAAGGAGGAGTAATTCATATAGGTGTCAGCTAGTGACCCACTTAATAGTTTCCTTAGGCTTTCCCTCGCACTAAAAGTTGGGTTTTTTTCTTTCAAGAGTGTCTAAGAGATAAAAAGACCCAATATGGTGAATGAACTGACATTAAGTTCATACACGTCTAAAAAATCCTTCAAACGTTTACCCAATGAAACATGTTGTCATAGCTTCTATCCTAATGAGATTACTCTTGGTATCATCTCCACAAGCATGAAGACCTAAAATATGAGGTATGCAAAATTTGTGCATGGCAAATCACTTTAAAAATG
>ML807577.1:127902-152878 GCA_009831015.1 Picea engelmannii
GAAAGGGACCGTGGATATGAACAAAGATTAGAAATCAAAGGCACTGAGTAGAAGGTTCCTATCACTAATGATAAGGAGACCTCTTTCCAAAAGAGACTTGCTTTTCATAAAACAAGGAAAGATGAGAGCATTGTTTTTTATTATACTAGTTTGAACTCTTCTAAAAATTATGGCGTTGATTATATACCTAGCACTAATAATAAGTATCACTTCATATAAATGGTGATGAAGCATGAAGGAGGTCAAGTTGTAATTGAGGAGGTGTTGGAAGTTGTCCCAACCCTTTTTGAAGCGTCGTTATTATAGCAAACTTGTCGCAACATCCGTCAAATGCAACATATTTATAGATTTTGTAACGTTGCAATTCCGACGTAAAAAAGTCCTAAGTGACCGTTGGTATTTTGACTTGGTGAACATACTAAGGTGACCATTGGAGGGGAAAACCTAGTTTCCAAAACGTCGCAATTGTGACATACATTTTCACAAATGTGGCAAGAGAGACGTTCCAGTGGAAAACGTGGCAAGAGCGACGTTAACGTGGCAAGAGCGACGTTAACGTGGAAAGAGAGACGTTCCAGTGGAAAACGTGGCAAGACCGACGTTAACGTGGCAAGAGAGACATACATCTTCACAAACGTGGCAAGAGAGACGTTCCAGTGGAAAACGTGGCAAGAGAGACGTTCCAGTGGAAAACATGGCAAGAGCGACGTTAACGTGGCAAGACCGACGTTAACGTGGCAAGAGAGACGTCAACGTGGAAAGAGCGACGTTATCGGGCAACATGAATTTTTTTTTTTTTAAATTTCTTCTATTTTGCGACAATATGGGCAATTTTGTCCATAACGCCGCAAATAAAATGTCGGAATTTTTACAATATGTACTAGTGAGTGCATTGTCTTTTATGTGTCAATGTATTTTATGAGGGAATTTTATTCCAGTTGTGTGTGTGTGTGTATGTGTTTATTGTATTATGAGAGAGGAGATCGTGAGAGGAAGAAGAGGAAGTTACAACGGTTGTCATGTAGGTGGTATCCCTTCATTTTGTTGGATAATAAAAAGGAAGGACCTAGCAATTTCTCTGGTGGACGTAGCCCACATTGGTTGAACCACGTATAAATGTGTCTCTATTGTATTATGTATCTTTTGTATTTTATTTACACATTTGTTTTATTTTATTTCTTTGTGATCCTGGTTTTCTAACATTCGGGTGCTAGCGATCCATCATATTCATGTTTGATGATTGTCAACTTAGACAAAGTTGAGCCAAGGCTTCCCCAGCATTTCAAATCACTTTCATGATAACAAATCTCATAATCCATTAGTGTGTCATTGATGAAAGTGCATCCACTTGTGCCATGTCCATTGTGTCCTGGTAGAAGTTAAGCTCTCCTAATCTCACCCCACCTACTTGGTATAAGTTGATCTTTCTCGATCTCACCCCACCTACCATCACCCTTAGGACCTATGATGGTCATCCTTTTAAAATTGAAGGTATTTTCCATAATATTCCCATCGAGCTAAGGGGAAAGATGGCCTTAATTGAAATAGAGGTTGTTGATGCTCTACTCAACTATAATATACTTCTTAGACATAGTTATATTCCATGAAGGTAGTTATCTCCTTAATGTTACACACTATGATTTTCTCCATGAGGGAAAAATCATTACTTTAGATTAAGTTACATATAGGGCAAATCAACACCTCCCATATTACACAAAGATGGACCTTGGTGTCTTAAAAGACTCTTAATTTCTCAGGTTTTACCAAGGTGCACCACTATGAGCCCCTCCCATGGGATCCCCTCCCATGTGCATTATCACATCCTATGACAAGGTACCTCTTACATCGTTAATCACATTGAGTATTCCACCCATCACACCCTCACTCTCTGAGCCAACTCCAAGCATAGAGAACACACATCCAAGGACTCTAATCACTTAGATTCTATTTCTCTTCCCACTACCTGACATAGTTGGGACCCCTATGATGGCCACATTCTCCCTTCCTAGGAGCACTCTTAGGATACCTATTTGGTATCTCACTTCCCAATACCCTAGTTTATCCAAGGCACCACTCATTTACCTAGTCTTCAACCCCATACCAACTCCAATTATTTCATAACCTATGACCATAGAGTCATCACCAATACCCATCACACCAATTAATCCATGTCTCGATAAGAAAGCTAGGGGAAAAAACAAGAAAACTAGGGGAACCAATAACCTTAGGCCCAATTTGGTCACTTAGACTACTACTTGTACTTAGATTCCAGCTCCTTTTTCCTTTTATGAAATAAATGACCATGCCACCAATCGTTTCCCTATGCTCCCAGATCTATGGAACCTTCTACACTTGATAGTGATGGCCCTACTTATTCCAACCCCATTGGCTAGAGGAACCCCTCCCCTGCCCTCAAAGGAACCTAAAAAGATACTCAATTCAACATTGAGAACTGACCATGTTTTCACTTTATGCAAAAAGTTTTACTATTATACTCATCATTGTCCAAAACTCCCTCACTTTTGAACTACCCTTTCCATGACTCACTAGCAGTCAATGCTAACCAGTTACCAAATTGATCTTAGAGGGCATGTATTGTCCCCACCTCACATAGAGACCACAAATTCCACCACGTTTTATCACATCTCTACGTTGGTATGTTTTTTTTCTTATGATGACCCTTTGTTGTTTTCAGACATCGACATTGATCCATCACCTTTCGGTGCACCATCAACCTTACTGTGAATATAGTCTCACTCCATTTGTGGTGTATTCACATATGTGGGATCTTCTCATGTTAACCACCCATATCATATGTATGTAATTGACAATGGTCACAACATTAATACACCTATCCCCACAATAATGTCACACAATACCCCTAGCTCTAGTGACCACATCTTTCACTCTAATGAAGACATTATGGAAGTCATGACTATTCTCAACTACCCTCGAGATGATATTCTTCATCCTTCCTATTTCTTGCTATAGGAAGTGTTCACCCCTTCCACTTATTCTAATTAATATCATCGAGTCCAAGGATTTTATTCCCCATATTCATGTAGATTGCTTCAAAATTATCATACTTGCTATGGATAAATTCAAGGAAGGAAATATGGCCAATATTTCACTCAAAATTAAGATGGATATTTATGTGGCACCCGTTATTACTGAAAACATACTTCTTGGAGATATGTGTTCCCATAAACCTAGGGTTCAACATATAAAGCATTTTTCCAAGAGTTTTTTGATGTGTTCACTTGGTCCTATTTAGATATGTGTGTATTTGATCTAAACTTTATCAAGTATCACATCAACACATGGGTATATGCGTCCCCATTTTGGTATAACAAAATGACTCTCCATCCTATTAATGCTATGGAAAAGAAAACAAAAATAGATAAAATACACAAATATAGGTTCATCTATCTAATCACATATACCTAAGTAGGTCTCTAATCTTGTCAATGTGAATAAAAAACAAAGTATTATCCACATTTGAATGGATTGATGTGGTCTTTACCAAGATTTCCCAGAGACAATTTCCCTACCCCCTTCATCGAAAAAGTCATCAATGAGTGTGCTATCCATGAGATCCTCTCATTCATGGTTGGGTTCTCAAGGCTCTATTAGATAAGGATTTGCTAACAATATCAATATAAGACAACTTTCATCACCTCTTAGAGGAATTTCACATATTGCATCATTCCCTTTGGATTAAAAAATGTTGGAGCCACATTCCAATGCACTATGCTCTATGTGTTCCACGATTTGGTTCAAATCATCCTAGATTACCTCGATGACCTCACAAATTGATTGAAGAGATGGTCACAACACCTAGACAACCTTTGCACTATGTTCTTATGATGCCAACATTAGAACATTTGAGTCAACCCTCTCATGTGAGTTTTCTTTGTTACATTTATATGCCTCTTGGGGTTCATCATCTCTAAGGAAGGGATTACAGTTGATCCATTAAAATTCCAAGCCATCATCAAACTACCCCCTATGGACTCTATGCTAGTTGCAAAGCCTTAGGGTCAAGGACAATTTCCTACGTAAGTTTCTTCTTGATTACGATACTCACCCATTGGTTTGTGTGTCTCCTATATCAAGACATCCTGGCACTTTGTATGGGATGACCAAGTGTTATCACCCAAAATTTGATCACCTAGACCAAAAATTTAGGTTTAGTGAAATACACCATTCATGGTATGGGTATCATATGTCTAAACCTTCTTTTACATCATTTTCCACTATTATAACTTAATGAACCACTTTTCCTATAGTTATTTTCATTTCTTAAAGTCATAAAACACTTGTATGACCTTTTCCTCTTAAAGTTATCCCAAAAAGAAAAATAAAATAAAAAACCCTAAAAGTAATGGTTACAATTGATACGGTCAAATAATACTATTTTACTACTGTGGCCATATCAAAGATAACCATTATTTTTCTTATAAATTCAAGAGATCACCTCCATTTTCGAGATCACATCCATTGGAAGTAATGGAATGTTGTCGAAATTTCCCAAGATATTTTGGCCACATTCACCATCACTTTCAACCGCAAAGGAGAGGAGCTAATCTAAGACATACACTAAGGAAACAACAAGAATCCTCCCAAGGAGGAGGCCAAGGAGACGGTTTTATTTAAGGAACTTCTCCCCATGTGTATTTTAAAAGATTTTCATTGGGTAATGGAATATGTGTTCATTCTTTCATAGATTTTTAATTCTAGTTTATTTATTTTGTTGCATTTGTTTCTTTCCATGTGAATAGTATAGACATGAAGATGAAAATTTCCATTTAAATCTAGGGTTTCTAGTTTTATATATTTATTATTGTCTTTGATCTAGGTACAAACACTAGATTTGTAGATTTTCTAACCCTTGTTGTATAATATACACAACAAATTAGCAAATCCACTCACAATCTAAGCCATATCTTAATACTTGGTTGTGGGTGTGTGGGTAACCCATTTCCTCTCTTTTTCATTCTATATTTTGAGTTTTTTTGGATCTTTTTGTTTGTTGTTACTTTCTATGCAGTGTTTGCAGGAAACATATGTCGAAAACCACTCAGATTTGCTTCAAAGACCAACTCACAACTCTCCAGAAACCCTCAGGTGCCAATTCATTTTTTCGGTCAATAAGTGCATTGAGAAATGCACCTTTTGGGATTGTTATCTACATTGAGAAATGAACCTTTTTTGAAGATTTTTATGTAGATTAGGTGTTTTATTTAAGAAATTCATTAGGATTGCGAAGAAAACCCCGTATGGTTTCTAGTACCTTTCCTAGTCGGATTTATTTTGGACTGTACTTTCAGATTTCTATTATAGTAGGCTTAGAATCATAACCCTAGGTCACTGGTTAGTCATTATGCATCTCTTTTTTCATAGATCTTGTATGAAGTAAATCATACACCCTTGACCTAGTATTTTTCCTATAGCTAGAGTTGTGCAAGAAGTCATTGCCTTTAATTTTCCACCATTCACTTTTGCTTTTTGTTACAGTTGTAGATCAGATTTATTTGTTGTTTTAAATTGCAATTTATTTCAGAATTGAAAAGTCTCTTAGTGAAACAAAAGAGTTCCCTTGACCCCTACTATTTTACTTACCAATACATGCCTTTTCTTTTGAAATTTTTTACTTGTCAGCCAATGCGTAAAGTAGCTTGTTTTTCATTTTGAAAAATGGATATTAACAAGTAGATTTTTGTTTTGAAGTTATAATTAGATAAAGAAGTTATTGTTATTTTTAGTTGCTTACTTGTTTATCAGTTTAGATTTAATTTACTTTCATTTACAAGCATTTCATTTCAACTTAGTCACACACCACACGTGCACAAATTATCACACCTTAAAGTTTATGCTTGTCATGACACCAAGCTCAACTTAATAATTAACCCACTAATTTAACACACACATAATCCCACTTGGGCATGAAAAAAATATTGTATTTAGGTTAGGACTCTCGGGATAGGCATCCAAATAATTCCTCTTAGTCATTTCACATTGAAACATAGAGGTTGACTATTAGGGAACTTTCAAAATCCTTTCTAACATACATGATCCTGACCCGTTTGGTAACATGCATGCTCTTTTAAAGTAGATAATGTCAAGGTCTAGATTCAATGTATAATTGAGGCTCCTTACTATTTCATTATTGAATATCCCCAAACTATTAGATTTCATCTTGAAGGAAAAGAAACTTGTTACACGTGTTTGTGAAGAGGTAGCTTAGTGTCCATACTACTAGGTATCCTTACCCAAGTGTGGCTCTTTCAAGAGGGGGGCGCTTGAGACACATTTCTCTGGGCCATTGGGATTTCATCACCCAACATATCCTAGTTATAACAGTCTTTTTCATACCTTCACTCATCCACATAGGGACCCTTGATACCCTTTTTTTTGGTTGATTGGAAGGCCCATATCCATAGACTAGGTTTTGTTTTAGCACTAGTTAATATCTTATAGGCTAGAGTCATTTCTCTTTATAGGAAAAAGTTTCTTGAATGAGGTTATATTTATATTGATTCAAACACACTTATACCCACTTGTTTCACCACCTAAGAACATAGTGAGTGAATGTTTTTATCATTATTATTTGCTTAGTTCATTTATTTGTTCTATTAGCTTGTTGCATATTTAGGGTGATATTTTAATTTGGACACCATAGCTCCCCCTAGGAGACAATCCCATTTTTTGAAAGGTCATTGATAGGAGTTCCCTCTTAGACATAGTATCTTCCCCATTCGATGAAGCAAGGTCCCCCACCCTAGCCCACCTTTGGTTTCTATTTATTCTAATTCATACCCCCCTCCCCATCAAGGGGTGTTGGTACATCTGGTTCCAAACCTAATTCAACCTCTTCCAGTCCTTTGTCCTCATCCAACCTGAATTCCACCATGGTTGGAACTAATATTGGAGCCAATGCTAATGAGCCTCATGTGCCTTTTATGGTAGATTTAAATCTCCCTCTTTTGATCAAGTTAACCAATGATCCTATCTGCCATGACACTAATTGGCCCAATATGCCAAATACGTTTTCCTCTAACTTCCCAAAGTTTAGGGGTAAAAATGGAGAGGATCCCTCCAACCATATCATTTCCTTCCACATTTGGTGTTCTTATAACTCCATAATGGAGGATTCGATTAGGTTGAGACTTTTTCAATGAACTTTGATGGGTGATACCTTCAAATGGTACATCAACTAACCTGGCAATACCCGTGCCACCTTTGAGTCCATCACAAAGGCTTTCATCACCGTCTTCCAGCTTCCAGTCCACCATGATGTAGGAATATAAATCTTGAACAATTTTCATCAAACCACAACTAATCATTGTAGAATGTGGTGAGTACCTACACAAGAGATCTAGCTCGTAGAAGAATGAACACAGCTTGCAAAAGTGAGAGGATGAAAGAAAAATTGTAGAGAAAAAAATAGAAAATGTATTAACCAAATGAATGAATGATAATTTACACATGATATAATTTTTATATCTCAACTAATGCATATGCAAGAGAAGCCAATGTGCCATAGTAGTGGTCTAGAGATATATGGACACATGCAGGCAGTTACTGGAGTTAACTGCCACCTAGTCCTAGATAACTACTCATGCAATCTTCAGCTAATTGAATCACATGTGTGGAAGTGAGAGAAGCACATGCAACTGTTGGTGATAAAACCAAGGTTTCCATGCATGAGTGACTTCCACTAGTCTAACTAACTATGTTGGACATGCATTTTTGGAATAATATACATAAAAATACTAAGTCTAGAAGAAGTGCGTAGAAGAAGAAGGAAGACAAGGGATTGCGCAGTTGAGGCACATTCAGCAAGACAGTGCACAAAAGAGAATAAAGGAAGAGAAGAAAGCGGGCCAAAAGGAAGGATGACAACCCGACATGCTAAAGATAGAAGGATGCGCAAAAGAAAGAAGAACAACAGTTAGAGTGCAAAATAAGTATGCAGATGGAAAAGCAAATGAAAGCAACCCGAGAATCAAGTTAACTTGAAGTTATCATGTATTGTAATAGGGTTTTGGGGGATGAGAAATGTAGGTTTTTGAGCCCTAGAATTCATGTATAAATATGTAATGGGTTGGGAGATTATGGGTTATGTGTTTTGGGTATTGTTTGGTTCTGTTATGTTCTGTTGATTATGAGAGTTCTTCTCCAGCGATACTAAGGAGATGATGCAGAGAGACAGAAAGGCTTGCACTTCAGAGCGGCTAGGCTAGGAAAAAAGAAAGATAACAATGATGTATCTTTGTAATTGTAATGCACAAGCCTAAGACAATTAGCAAAATCATAATAAAGAAGCCATTCGTTGTGGACATAGCCCAGAGTTGGGTAAATCGTGTTAAATATTGTGTTGAATTTATTTTGTGTGATTGTTCATGGATTTTGTTTGGATGCATATTAGATTGTATTTCTCTTATGTGTAATCATTACACAATAGTTATGATTGTTACAGTAATGGGTTTATTTTGTACTCTAGAATATAATGGTAACGTGAATTTGAATTCACTAAGTAACTAACAAGGAACAAAGACATAACAACACACACACATGACCAATAAGTAAGAATGAATAGAATAATCACCTCCCATTCCCTCACTACTACAGAAACACGGTTCCTTCAGTTCCAATAGATACCTCGGGTGAGACTTCATGTGCACATGCAGATGATGCCAAAAGGGTCAGAATATAAAGGGTTTTTTTGGTCAAAGTTAACTTGAACCTAGGGTCCTACAACCGTGCCTAGCACCAACAAATGGTTATGTTGTCGGGACCCGAATTCTATGATTAAGGGAATGTTTTGGAGGCTGACTAAGAAGGAAATTTCAGAATGGTTAGAAAGGAAGGAACAAGATTTTTGCCGGAAGGAAAATAGAAACCCTTGGATGAGTAATGAGCAGTGAATGCAAAGGTATGTATACAGAAATTTGCATGAAGGTTTCTTTGGCCAATTTCCAATTATTCTGAAGGAGTGGTTAGAAATATTAGTGGAGAATATTGGAAGGTACTAGGATGCAATGCGAATGAATTGGACTCTTGAGTTGGTAAAACAGCTGAATTATGTAAGTAATAACACTTCTCGCACACTTGATTTATGGTTGGATAGCATATTAGGAGGATATATTACAAAGTTCGTAGTAGATTGTACCCAATCATACAATGTTGCAGAAAGGGACTTCTTCAAGGGTCAGTGAGGAAGGTTCATGAAATTTTTCGGTACGTGGATAAGATGTTGTATTGTGACAAGTACGTGATGACCATGGAGTCTAATTGCTAAGGGGTTTCACACACATAGGGGAACCAGGGGATGAAAAGAGGATAGTATGAAGACATGAGAGAATGAAGGAACTGATGAAGAAGGAAGTGAGGGATTGAGGATGCAGAGAGTCAAAGAAGGAATGCCAGAGGAATAAAATGAGTTTGGAGAAATTTGCAATGGAAGGAGGTACAAGAGGTGAAAGACTAGGGCTGAGAAAGGAGAGAAGAAAATTGATCCAGAAGAGAGAGAAACTTGCAAAATAATCCAAGACGTGGAGATACCACACATAAAGGGAGAGGAAGAGGAGTTCCATTCTAGTCCTATAATAGATGAATCGTCAAATCCTACTCAGACCGGATCTTGTGTCGAATCCACGACACCATGAGCATCACCACAATCGGAAATAACATTTGAAGACTTATCAAAAGAACTTATAGTTAGCAAGGGAGGATAGAGTAGTAGCAATCATAGCAATGGAAGTAGTGTGCAGAGTTAGATTTAACCAACATTACCAATAGGAGGGACTACACAAAGCAACATGGCAGGGGTAGACAACACCCTCAGACTTCTTGAGTACCAGGGAGTGGGGTCAGAGGACTCAAAAAAACATTTTTTTGCCTGTGAGACAATTTGGGCTGCTAAGAACATATAGGATGAGGTTGTGAATATTGTGCAGTTAGCAACAACATTTATTGGTTGTTCGTTAGTTTGGTACAGGAATTTTCAAAGTAACACACCTACAGGACAGGCCAGAACATTGGCAGAGATAAGACCATCATTGTTGAATGAGTTAATAATCCGAAGTTGGAGTCACAGTACATTACAAAACTGAAGGAGATTAAACATGTGAAAATGGATTCAGAGTGGGACTTTGATCAAAGGTTCAAGGACCTGATGGGTAGGATGACTTTCCAAATCCCCGATCAACAACATAAAGAGTGGTTTATTGCAGGACTTCTACCGCACAATCATAGGCCATTGATTCAATAGAAGGTTGTGTCGCAACTCGAGGCTATGGAAATTTCCATGAAATCGGAATCATCCCCTATAGGAGACAATGGAGAGATGGAACATGTTCAGATGCAATTGGTTGCAGTAACAATTCAGTTGGTAGAAGTTACAAAAGGGAAGGAGAAATGAGAACAAGTCTGGTGACCAAGCGTAGAACTAAAGGCTATCACAAGGACGAAGGCCCATCATTCACGAAGTATTTAGAAACTGGAGCGTAGAATCCATTACAAGGTGAGGGGTATTGCAAGATATGTAAGAAATGGGGACATCATCCAACTGAGTGTTCATTATTGCAGAAGTAATAGAGTATACCAAGGAACTTGTTCTACAATTTTTGCAAGTCGGTCAAACATGAAGAGAAGGATTGTTGCGCATTCCATTTGATGAGGGAGCATACTTCAAGTATGTATAGGATTCAGGAGGATAATGCTACGATGGACTGAGGAAGTCAACAATATAATAATCAGAGAGGCTTTACTCCAGGGAGTAGAGGAAATTTTGGTAGAGGTCAAGGAAAAATAAATTTTGGGAGAGGAGGAAGAGGACCAATAATATGTTATAATTGTAATCAACCAGAGCACTTAGCCCGCGACTGTCTGAATTTGTGTACAATGTACACATACTGTAGAGAATTGGACTGTGCGATAGAATATTGTCCTCAACTAGTTGTGAAATGGCAGGCCAGAGGGAACCAGAACTAGAATTCAAATCAGAATGTGCAGAAAATATCAGCCGAAGAACACAATGAAGGGCCAAGAATAACATTTGTTACGCATAGAGGAGATAGAACATGAATTGATATGATTAATGGAGGGAAGTAGACTAAGCAATGGGTAAGCAAGTCAACAAGACTCATGCCAACCTTTGATCCTCAGCAAGAAAATGAGACATATCAAAGGGAAAGGAAAGAGGTACTTGGATGGGATTGGGGAGCATCAACAACATCTATGCCTCATGTCGAAGATCGCTTTGTTTGAGAGAAACCAAATGGGAAGGTAAGCACACTAAAAGAATTCTTGAGAATTTTCATAGAGCTAATAAAAGATGAAACTGCATTGAAAACACTATATGAGATGATAGATCATTGTACGTAAGGAAGGGAAATTCTCATCACATAAAGGGTGGTGAATAAGGTACTACGCAGAAAGAGGACCAATGGAGAATTCAGATTCAGTGCACAAATTGGGGAATATGATGTGGATAATGTTATCTTAGACTTGGGGTTTGATGTGAATGTATTTCCTAAAAATACCTAGGAGATGATGGTCAAACCGAGGCTAGTATGGTCGCATGTTTAGTTAAGGATCGTGAATCAACACAAAATAGTATCGATTGGTCGATTAACAGTAGTCCCTGTGAACATGGATGGGGCGCTCAGTGCGATATACTTTGAGGTTATTGAGATCATGGATGATAGTCAACCATATCCAACATTGATGGGACTGGAATGAATGTTTGATAATCAGAAAATCATAAACCTGAAGAGAAGGGAAATGATATTTTAAGTCGGATATTTGAGAGTTATTTCACCATTGGACCCAATAGAAGGAACGAGATACATAGAGCCAGCAAGAGGAAATGACATTGACAATTTGTATAACATGACTGTGCAGATAGATGATTATGTAAACCCTACTGCAGATGGTTCGCTAAGTTGGAGAATTATCAGTTCATGTGCATCAGACTCAAAAGAAGGTCTAGAGAATTGGCAGTAGAGGATGCATGAAGTCTCAACTAGACGATGTGCATGGATGACCTAATCCTTTCAATGTATTGGAACAGATTTTGTGCACAAATTGGGGAATATGATGTGGATAATGTTATCTTGGAATTGGGGTCTGGTGTAAATGTATTGCCTATAAATACCTGGGAGATGATGGTCAAATCGAGGCTAGTATGGTCTCATGTTTAGTTAAGGATCGTGAATCAACACAAAATAGTATTGATTGGTCGATTAATAGTAGTACCTGTGAACATGGATGGGGTGTGCAGTGTGATCGAATTTGAGGTTATTGAGATCGTGGATGATGGTCAACCATATCCAACATTGATGGGACTAGAATGGGTGTTTGATAATAAGGAGATCATAGACTTGAAGAGGAGGGAAATTATATTTGAATTCATATATTTGAGAGTTATTGCACCATTGGACCCAACAGAAGGAAAGAGATACATAGAGCCAGCAAGAGGAAACGACATTGACAATTTGTATAACATGATTGTGCGGATAGATGATTATGTAAACCCTACTAGAGATGGTTCGCTAAGTTGAATAAGTCTCAGTTCATGTGCATCAAACTCAGAGGAAGGTCTAGAGCATTGGCAGCAGAGGATGCATGAAGTCTCACTAGACAATGTGCATGCATGACATGATGCTTGCAATGGATTGGAGCAGATTCTATGCACAAATTGGGGAATATGATGTGCATAATGTTATCTTGGAATTGGGGTCTGATGTGAATGTATTGCCTAAAAATACCTGGGAGATGATGGTCAAACCGAGACTAGTATGGTGTCTTGTTTAGTTAACAATCGTGAATCAACACAAAATAGTATTGATTGGTCGATTAATAGTAGTACCTGTGAACATGGATGGGGTGCGCAGTGTGATATACTTTGAGGTTATTGAGATCGTGGATGATAGTCAACCATACCCAACATTGATGGGACTGGAATGGGTGTTTGATAATCAGGAAATCATAAACCTGAAGAGGAGGGAAATGATATTTGAAGTCAGATATTTGAGAGTTATTGCACCATTGGACCCAACAGAAGGAAAGAGATACATAGAGCTAGCAAGAGGAAATGACATTGACAATTTGTATAACATGATTGTGTGGATAGATGATTATGTATACCCTATTGTAGATGGTTCGCTAAGTTGGAGAAGTCTCGGTTCATGTGCATCAGAATCAGAGGAAGGTCTAGAGCATTGGCAGCAAAGGATGCATGAAGTCTCAACTAGACGATGTGCACGTATGACTTGATCATTGTTATGGATTGGAATAGAGCTATGCTATTCACCCAGGTATGATGGATTAACTTATATAAGTTTGTTTGTAAAGACATTTGAGTTGTAGGTACCCGAACAACAAAGGTTGTTGGCACTAGATGTTATCCTGAAAGTGACTCAAGCTAGATGGTGCGTTGCACACATAGAGGGGATGAAAGATTGGTCATAGTGTAGAAGACTAATGCAAGTAAGGTTTGGTATTGAGGTAGAAAATATTGCACAAAAGTATACTGGAGAGAGTGATCCAACAGTCATGTTGATCAGTGTAGGACCTTATGGAGTTCAATACAAGAGACAGAATGGATGCACAAATTTATACACACACTAGACATAATTCTGAAGAACTAATGTTTGGAATTGGAAATTCATAGAGAGACAACAAGATGGGATGAGTTGGTCCTGAGGTTCAAAATCACATTTACATTTGAACATGAATCCCTATCTATAGATGCAGCGCTATAGGCTATTCAAGCTAATATCTTCTCGGGAGAAGGGTCAATGTATGTGGTACCACTATGCAGTGCGCACATAGCTGATATGATTGTTCATGAGTTATTGGAGTGCTACAATGTTGCTAAGGAAGAATGGGATGAGGAAGATCCTAGGAATGTACAATTACTTGAAACAGAATGAGAACAAGCAGTAGCAGGGCCAGATCTTGAGTCTTCCACATACACACATCCCATAAAAATGTGAAAGGTAAACATTGGGATGACAGAGAATCCCAAGTTTGTGAAGATAGGATATTACTGGAGTGATGAGATAGTAGATAAGATTGTAGACTTATTGCGAGAATATTAAGACCTATTCCCAACTACATTCTCAGAGATGAAGAGGATAGTTGGGGAATTAGGCGAGATGAAGATTCCCTTGAAACCAGGTGCTAAACCAGTGTGACAGAGACCTTACAGGTTAAATCCAAAGTACAAAAAGAAGGTGAAAGTAGAAATAGACAGGATGTTGGATGCAGGAATCATTGAACTCATGGAGGAATCAGAGTAGATTAGTCCAATGGTAGTGCAAGACAAGGAGACGGGAGGAATCATGATTTGTGTGGATCTAAGGAAGTTGAATGATGCATGTTTACATGACCCATTTCCAACACCATTCACAGATGAGGTACTAGAGAACGTAGGAGGCCAAGAGACTTACTTGTTCACAGATGGATTCTCTGGGTACCATCAAATAAAAATAGTGCATGAATATTGGTACAAGACTAATTTTGTGATTGAGTGGAGAAGTTATCAGTATATTGTAATTCCCTTTGGACTGAAGAATTCCCCTGCAGTGTTTTCCATAGTTGTGGTTGAAACGTTCAAGGAATTTATTCATAATTTCTTTGAAGTATACTTAGACGATTTGACTGTGTTCAGTATACTAAAGGATCACATAAAAGTACTCAGTATAATGTTGGATAGGTGTAGATAGTGTCATATTTCATTGCACTTGAAGCAATGTATTTTTCGCGCATCATTCAATGGGATTTTTTTGGTCCATGTAGTTTGCAAGCAGGGATGACTAGTAGACCACCTACATCAGTTAGACAACTAAGGGAAACTTTGGGTCGCAAAGGATATTATAGTAAGTTTATCAAAGGATATGCATAGATCATGACACCAATGGAAAAGTTGCTAAAGAATGAAGCAAAGTTCCAATGGAACGAGCACTATTAGAAGATCTTGGAAACCTTAAAGAAAAAACTAGTAACCGTGCTGATTTTTATCTTTCCATATTAGAACAAGGAGTTCCATGTTCATGTATATGCATCATCCATAGCATTGGGAATAGTATTATCTCAACCAAGGGAGGGGGACATAGAACACCCAATTGTGTTTGCAAGTAGGAAGTTGTCTATAGTTGAAAAGAATTACACCACTACAGAACGAGAAGGATTGGCAATGGTATATGCACTACAAAGTCCATACATTATTTATTGGGGTCCCACTTTAAGACGTACATAGACCATTCTACATTAAAATAATTAGTGAACAAGCCAGTGTTTGGGGGGGGAGAATATGCATATGGTTACTATTGTTCCAGGAATACAATTTTGAGGTTGTAGTGAAACCTGAGAAGTTGAATGCAGGACCAAATCATCTATCGTGCATATTATCAGGAGAAGATGCAGGCAATTTAGATGACAACTTACTAGATGCAAAACTATTTGCAGTTAAAATGGTGGATGTTTACTTCTCGAACATCATGCAGTTTCTAAGTACAGGAATGGCTCCATCAGAGATGATAATGGTGCAGAAGAAACAACTGGTAGTTAAATCAACAGATTATCAGTTGATTACAGGGAATTTATACAAGTTGGGAGCAGACGAAATATTAATACGATGTGTGTTGGAACATGAAAGACCAATGATACTCGCAGAAGCACATGATGGGATTGCAGGAGGACATTATGCAGGGAAAGAAATTGCACATAATATTTTGTGCACGGGGCTCTAGTGGCCTACACTTCAAAAAGATGCTAAGGAATATTGTTAGTCATGCTATGTATGTCAAAGAGTGGGAAAACCATCCAGGAGGGATTAAATTCCTTTACACCCACATGTGACATTGAAATTACTTGATAAATGGGCCATAAACTTTGTGGGGCCAATCAACCCACAAGCAAGAAGATCAGGAGAAAGGTACATAATCATTGTGACAGAGTACTTGATAATATGGGTAGAAGAAACACTAGTTCTAGATTGCACCACGAAGACTGTTGCAAGGTTTTTTTTGAGAATGTAGTCACACGGTTTGGGTGTCCGCGCATATTACTCAATGATCAAGGAACCCACTTTTTGAATAAAACAATTGCAACATGGCCTGAGGAGATTCAAATTCATCATCAAAAGAGTACAATGTATCATCCTAGGGCCAATGGGATAGTGGAATATTTCAATAAAATCTTGGAGAATGCTTTGAAAAATATATGCAACGTAGGGAGAGATGATTGGGACTTAATATTTCATGCAATGTTATGGGCTTACATGACTACAAGTAAAAAGTTGATAGGGAAGACACCTTTCAGGTTGGTCTATGGGCAAGAAGCAGTGATTCCAATGGAGTTTATTCGACCTATCATGCACGTTGCAATGATAATTGATATTTCAGACTCTAGTGCAATAGAGGAGAGACTATCACAGTTAGTATGGCTTGAGGAAGATCGGTTTTTCGCAGGTTTCCATCAACAAGTTCAGAAGACAAGAGAGCAGGCCTGGCATGATAGACACATTAAACAGAAAAAGTTCCAAGTGGGAGACTTAGTACAACTCTATGACACTAAGTTTATGAAACATCCAGGGAAGTTTCAAATGCATTGGCTAGGACCTTATGTGATTCAGCATGTGACAAAGACAGGTGTTGCGTAGTTGGAAACCCTGAATGGAGAAGTCCTTGGAGGAATGGTGAATGGAAGTTGGTTGAAACTCTATAGAGACGGCTGATAGTTTGTGCAAGTAATCTGGGTTGCTCCAGACCACATGTATCATAATAATTGTACTATAGTAGGAAGGAAAAACACAGAAAAACTAATAAAAAGTAGAAAAGGGAAAAAAAATCAAATAAAAAGTAGATATAGAAAAAAGGAAAATATTATAGATTACAAGGCATAAGAGATTGCGCAAAAGGAAATATTATCACGCATAAGGATAGAATTGCGCCAATTAAGAAAATAAAACACAGAAGAAAAAGATTATGAAGAAAAGAGATGCAAAAGCAAGAACAATTGTGCAGTTTGGCAATGACAAGACTGATAGAAGTATTAAAGCACGGAAACGATGACTACAGAGGAAGGGCATGTCATAAAGACACTATATAATCTTAAATGGGAAAATCCATCGGAAATCATGACAGATTGGCAGTACGAGGAAAAAATAATTTATTAACCATTTCATTTATTTAACCATTCATCAACCATGTTGGCGAATTGGACTAATTAAGGTGTGAAGGGACATGCATAGTTGGCAAGGAGGCACAAAAATAGTGGAGGGTCACTAAGTGAGAATCATTTTTACTAAAAAATGCATGCAAGTGAGAGTGAACCAGAGAAAACTAGAGCAACTCAGAGGCAAACTACAATTGCACCAGCACACACATAGAGCAAGTAAAACCACCTGTCACACAAAACAATGGAACCACCAAAAGTTGGAGCACCACCAACGGTGACACAAAAGTAATCAAAATGACCATCAATTTCACCAGAGGTTGAGGAAATACCTAGAGCTTCGAATTCGACTTCCCAAGAAAGGAACGTACCCGCACTTCCGCCTTAGCAGAACACTCCCTCAAAACCAAACATCATGTTTGCCTTGAGGATACCAAGATACTAGCAAAAGAGGGTCACTACTACAAAAGACGCTTAAGAGAAGCTATAGAAATAATCAAGCACCCCAACAACATGAACAGAGACGGTGACCTGGAGGTAAGTAGCTTTTGGCACCCATTAATCAACCAAATAAGGGACCATCATGGACCAAATCAGGTATGACACCGACCTTTTTCTTTCCTTTCCCTATTTGAATAGGTTCTTAGGTTTAGAAGTCTATCTAGTCTTACTACTACTATAAATATTCATAATTAAAAACTTGTCCCTATACACTTTATTAATTAAACCCTAATCCTTTAAAAACCCTAATACCCTCCTTAGATATTATTACCCTACAAACTCATATTAAAACACTATCAATTCTAATAAACCAGATATAACTTAAACATGAGTACTTAAATAAAAAACCTAATTGAGTAAGGAAACCTAGATTTCACACTACTTTTATTTTGACACCTAACTACAATATCCACACTTAGGTAATAAGCATTGATTCTCAATATTAATTCACATATGTAATCATATGATATTAATATCCTAAGTCACAAATAATCGCAAATAACCTCACTACCTATACACTAACACTACTAAATAATTAATTAAGAGTAAAACCTAATTACCTAAAACCCTAAAACAAATAAATAATTAAAGCTTCCTACAACTTTTTATATATACTTACACACACTAATTACTATTCCTCACTTAGATATTGATCACCTATGACACTAACATCCTAATCACCTTAAAAATAATCACAAACAAACTACCGACACTATTAAACAATTAATTAGGAGTAAAACCTAATAAATTACATAAAACCCTAAAAACCTAAACAAATAATTAAAAGTTCTCAAAACCCTAGATTTAAGTCTCATTAATTAAATTTAAGTCTTATTAATTAATTTAAAATTCTGAAATTAGGGCAGCCGACTTAACTAAATAACTGTTAAATTGTCTTGCAACTAAAGTATTAGTTGACGACAATCAGCTAGCTCTCACTCGACGATTAGTCCTAATGATGAATCCTGATTCGGATTCGAAATGTCGACGACGAAATGACACCAACTGTGGATTATCTAAACAACACTTGCGAAACTCCTCACCACAGAAACTTAAAAACAACACTACAAGAACATGTGAAGGTTCTAAGCCATCTGAACATAGTGGTCCCGCGTATTTTGATACACATATTACAAGACTTGCAAATAGGCATGTTGCATGAGATTAAGATCCGAGGAGATGAAGCACATCAGGAGCTGACAAAAATAATGGACGAAAGGGCTCAGTTGTAGAAACAATATGACATTGTGCTCTAGCAGAAGAGAGAAGTTGAACGCAAAGTGGAAGAATCAATAAAACACAAGAACAAGACCGAGGAAAGGGTAAGGAAAACTCTCAAGGAAAAGGACGGAGTCGAGATTATGGTGCAGAAAACACAAGCGATTGTCCAGGAATTGTACAAGGAAATTTAGGAAGTCCTGATAGTAGTAGAGGATACTATGGAAGAGAAGGTATTGAATATTGGCAAAGTCATCAAGGATTTCTTATCTAATATTGAGGACCTACAAATGTGAAGTATGCTAGGCACGCCACCGGAAGTAAGAACAAGTAGAGAGAGAACGACGATGACACTCGTCGCCAACATCAATAAAGTGGAGGAAGAGTGTGCCAAAATCTACGATGGGAGCAGACAAATCTAGATAGACTTAGTGGAAGATCTAGAGATGAAGGTTGTGGAGGCCAAATTAAGAGAAGCACAGGAAAAATCCCAGCAAGCTTCAGAGAAAATAAACACACTTCCACTAGTTGAATGTATGACAACCATTTTGGCACAGAGGCAATAATATGTGGAAGTGGAGAAAATGAGGGATCAACATAAGATCCTTCAGCAACGCTTAGGACCGATGCAGGAAAAATAAGTGAGGGTGATAGGTGAACTAGCCACTGCACAGGGCAATGTGAAACAAGTAGCCCATGAAGCAAAAGAAAAAATTGCATCCTTGATTGCATAGGGGGTCAAAGAAATTGTAGAAACATAGGTAGTGATACTAAAGGAAGTGTAGGTAGATAAGGAATCCTCCCAAAGTTTCATCGAAGCATGGAGGAGCAGGCAACAGGCCTAAGTGGCTCAGGGTGAGCCACAGGTGAGTGTTGGGGGCCTATTGGACAGGAATTTTGGGTATAATATACATAAAAATACTAAGTGTCGAAGAAGTGTCAAGAAGAACAAGGAATATTAGGGAGTGCGCAGTTGAGGTGCATTGAGGAGGAAATCGCGCAAAAAGAGAATAAAGCAGAGAAGAAAGCAGACGAAAATGAAGGATGACAACCTGATGTGCTAAAGATAGAAGGATGTGTAAAAGAAGGAAGAGCAACACTAAGAGTGCAAAAGCAGAATGTAGATGGAAAAGCAAGTGAAAGCAGCCCGAACAACAAGTTAATTTGAAGTTATCATGTATTGTAATAGGGTTTTGGGGGATGAGAAAAGTAGGTTTTTGAGCCCTATAATTCATGTATAAATATCTAATGGGTTGGGAGATTAGGGGTTCTGTGTTTTTGGTATTGTTCGGTTCTATTATGTTCTCTTGATTATGAGAGTTCTTCTTGAGAAGTACTAAGGAGATGATGTAGAGAAAGAAAGAGAGAGAGAGAGAGAGAAAGGCTTGCACTATAGAGCAGATGGGCTAGGAAAAGAGAAAGATAACAATGATGTATCTTTGTAAGTGCAGTGCACAAGCCTGAGACAATTACCAAAAGCATAATAAATAAGCCAACCATTGTGGACCTAGCCCAGATTTGGGTGAACCACGTTAAATATTGTGTTGAATGTATTTTGTGTGATTGTTCATGGATTCTTTCTGGAAGCATATTATATTAGATTTATCTTATGTGTATTGATTGTGCAATAGTTATGATTGTTTCAGTAATGGGTTTATGTTGTACTCTGGAATATAATGGTAATATGAATCTGAATTCACTAAGTAACTAACGAGGAACAAAGACAGAACAACGTGCACATAACCAATAAGTAAGAATGAATAGAATAATCACCTCCCATTCCCTCACTACTGCAAAAACTTGGTTCTTCCAGCCCCAATAGATACCTCGGGTGATACTTCATCTGCACATGTAGGTGATGCTGAAAAGGATGGTATCTGAAGGGTTTTGTTGGTCAAAGATAACTCGAACCTAGGGTCTTACTACCGCGTGCAGTGCCAATAAAGTGTAACTGACTCTAAATTGAAGAGAATATTCTCCTAGAATGTAGGAGAGGTTCCTAAAAAATGTGAGACCCTCAATAATGACTAATAAACATAGTAAAATTAGGAAAAAATACCCTAGTTCTGTGTAATATCTCCAACACCCCCCCCCCCTCCTGAACACTACTATGGGATAGTGAAGAATGGGTCACGAAAACAAGGGGCATGTTAGGTACCCATTAACAATGTAACTAATGAACACTAAAGAAATAAAGTGAGGAAAAAGGGAAAACCCCCCCTCAAAGTACAATGTATCAAAAGAAGAGATAGACAATTGTTAGGCAATTGTGTCCTTCACTCCAAGACGATCGTAAAGAAAGTGAAAATTATGCTCAGTGAAATTCTTGGTGAAGATGTTAGCATTCTATTTAGAGGAAGGACAGAACTGCAGGTCGATGATCTTCTCGTGGAATAGATATATGATGTAGTTCATATGGATCTCGATATGCTTTTTCTGCTATCGCTACATTGGGTCTCTGCAAAACTTGAGAGTACTCTGGTAGTCACATTAAATGGCAGTCGGTCTGTGGAACTGGATGCCCAATTTTGTAAGGAATTTATGTAGCCACAATGCTTGGATGGTAGTGTTAACTACTCCTCTATACTCGACCTCGGCTGAAGATAGAGAAATAGCAGACTGCTTGTTTCTTGACCAACGGATAGGCCTTAAACCCAAACTGAGAGCATATTTGAATGTAGAATTGGGATCATTTTTTTTTCCTACCCAGTCAGAACATGTGAAGCCTATGAGATCTAACTTGCAATATGATGCATAGTGGATCCCATAACTGATGGTGCCTCGAACATACCGAAGGATATGTTTTGCAGCCTTCTAGTGTAACGCATGTGGCTCCTGCATGTACCTAGAGACTTCTCCCACTGCATATGATAGGTCTGGTCGGGAGTGGGAGAGATTCAACAAATCCCCACTAGTTGTTTGTATAGAGTGATATCAACTAGTGGAGTTTCCCCTCCATCCTCAAGTCTTACCCTAGATAGGAAGGGGGTAGGGGCAAACTTGTAGTCTTTCATGTGAAATCTCTCCATGAGATCATAAGCATACTTTGCTTGAGATGTCTCGATTCTTGAAGCATCCTAACTAATCTCGAGACCAAGGAAGTGATGGAGTGGACCCATGTTCGTTATAAAAAACCTATCATGCAGAATCCTCTTCACCGCAACAATTGATGAAGTCGAGCAACAAGTGATCAAAAGATCATCCACATAATGCACTAGAATCAAAATTGAATCAGTAGTCCTAAGCATGTAGACATTTGGATCAAATTTTCATCTCAAAATATTTTGGGATAGTAGGTAGGAGACCATCTTGGCATACCATGCTCTCGATGCCTACTTGAGGCCATAGAGAGACTTCTTGATCTTGCAAACCAAAGATGAATCTTGTATGAAGCCAAGTGGATGCTCCATGTAAATCTCCTCTGAGATATCTTCATGAAGAAATGCATTCTTCACATACATCTAATGGACTTCCCATCCTCTAGTTTTCACAATAGAAAGGGACAAATGAATGGAGTCCATCTTCGCTACTGGAGAGAATGTCTCATCGTAGTCTATGCCATGAACCTGTTGAAAACCTTTGGAAACCAATCTCGCCTTGTATCTTCTAATCTTTCCATCCATTGTTCTCTTGGTCCTGTAGACCCATGTTCATCTGAAAAGCATCCTTCCTAAAGGAAGCGGAACCAGATCACAAGTCTAGTTCTCAAGGAGGGAGTTGTACTCCTCCTGCATGGATGATTTTCGAAAGGGATTCCCTGCAACCTCACCATAGGTCTGTGGGTCTGAAGACTGAGCCACATAAAAGTGCATAGGTAACATGGGCTCAGGGTTTATGAGTACATGAGGGGGCTCCTCGAACTAATATTGAGTCCTCCTGAGATCCGTTGGATCCAAAACAATATCTCTTGCATCCTGAAGAGTGGTTTGTGCCCACTTGGGCCTCTGTTATGGATCCTCATATACTTGTACTGATTGTGCATATGCATGTTTTGAATCCTATAACTATGTATTAGAACTCAAATCTGAAGTAGAGTCTGAATATGCATACTCATCATCTCGAACTGGTGGAAGGGAAAAAGTACCTACATGCGGCTCATGTGGAGCATGTGAGAGACTTTCCTCAAACTGAACATTACGCTCAATGATGATCTGGTTTGTAGAGGGATCAATGAGTCAGTATCCCTTCACACCATCTAGGTATCCAAAAAATATACATGTATTACTCCGAGGAGCGAGTGATTTCCTCTTTTCAGAGGGAATCTGAGCCCATGCACGTGAGTTGAAGGAAAGAGAGTGGGTGACTTTCGATTTGTTGTCGCTCCAAGACTTGAAAAGATTCATGTCCTTAACAGATTTGTGAGGGGATCTGTTCTGAATGTGATTGGCGCAGTTAAGTGCATCATCCCAAAGCTTGGGAGGAAGTGATCTTGCATTCAACATGCAAGAGGCCATCTCTTTGAGAGATCTTCTTTTCCACTCAAAAACCCTGTGTGTTTGTAGAGTAAATGGTATTGTGTGTTGCAACTGTGTCCCAACCTCAAGACAAAGATTTTGAACATATTTGTTTATGTACTCCCCCCCAATATTTTTATGGATGTATTTTATCTTTCTCCCTGATTGAGTCTCAACAAGTTCCTTGAACTCTTTGAGATGCTCAAAGACCTCGGATTTCTGCCTCAGAAAAAATACCCAAGTATAACGTGAGTAATCATCCAAAAATGTGAGCACGTACCTAGACTTGATGATGGATGGATGCGGGAATGGACCCATGAGATCACTGTGAATCATATATAATGGAGAGGACACCCTGTGAGCCTTCCCATTCTCGAACTTCTCTTGAGGGTGTTTTCCAAGGACACATCCTTCACAAACCCCTTTGGAAAAGTGGATATCAGGTAATCTCGTGCCGATCCCTTTCTTGCTACGTTGTTGCATGTACCTAAAGTTCAGGTGACCAAACCTCTCATGTCATAGTCTACTACTATCATCAGCATGCATAATTAGTACAAAGGAACCTAGTTCAATAAACTTAGAAAAAGTGTATAATCGAGATGGATGATTTACTTCCCAGACAACAATCCTAGATTTGTCTTGCATGTCGAATATGGAAACAGAGTCTAGTGTGAACTCCACCTTTTTTCTTGAGCCTAAGTTTGTAATCTGATACACCAAGAGAAGATTCATGGAAATTTGAGGAACATGGAGAACATTCTCAAAACTTCCATGATCTAGTTCTCGGGGAGGGAGTTGTACTCCTCCTACATGGATGATTTTTGAAAGGGATTCCCTACAACCTCACCATAGGTCTACGGGTCTGAAGACCGAGCCACATAATAGTTCATAGGCAACATGGGCTTAGTGTTTATGAGTACATGAGGGGGCTCCTCAAAATAATATTGAGTCCTCCTGAGATCTGTTGGATCCCCAACAAGATCTCTTGCATCCTGAAGAGTGGTTTGTGCCCACTTGGGCCTCTATTATGGATCCTCATATACTTGTATTGATTGTGCATATGAATTTTCTGAATCCTCTAACTCTATATTAGAACTCAAATCTCAAACTGGTGGAAGGACAAAATTACCTACATGCGGCTCATGTGGAGCATGCGAGAGACTTTCCTCAAACTGAACACTACACTCAATGATGAGCTGGTTTCTAGAGGGAACAATGAGTCGGTATCCCTTCACACCATCTGGGTATCCAACAAATATACATGTATTACTCTGAGGAACGGGTTCTTTCATATTTTAAGATGGAATCTGAGCCCATGCACATGAGTCGAAGGCAAGAGAGTGGGTGACTTTCGATTGGTTGTCGCTCCAAGCCTTGAAAATATTTGTGTCCTTAACAGATCTATGAGAGGATCTGTTCTAAATGTGATTGGCATAGTTAAGTGCCTCATCCCAAAGCTTGGGAGCAAGTGATATTCCATGCAACATGCAAGAGGCCATCTGTTTGAGAGATCTGCTTTTCCACTAAACAACCCTGTTTTTTTACAGAGTATATGGTACTCTGTGTTGCAACTATGTCCCATCCTCAAGACAAAGATTCTGAACATATTTGTT